>JANCMC010045422.1:37143-232990 GCA_024363005.1 Charaxes varanes
TTAGTTGCTTAAATAAACTCGCAACTTTGACGTCGTAGGCGGAGTTTGATGAATGTGCCAGCACAATTTGGGAAACTAATTTAACTCGGTATTGACTCGTGGATGCTGCATCACTGTCACTTTGTTGTATTATAATATTTTGTCTACATATATACTGCTATGTTCCTGACTATTTATTTGTTATGGTAAGTAGTGCTACTGTATAAAAAGGGATTAGTTGGATTACAAATTAGAGCTTAACTGACTAACTTTAAGTTTAACTGGAAGACATCGCTACACCACTGCTACACCTCCGCTAAATCACCGCTACAGCAATGCTAAACCACCGCGACACCTCCGCTAACTCACCACTACACCACTGCTAAACCACCGCTACATCTCGGCTAAACCATCGCAACACCACTGCTACCACTCAACCGTTCACTTATCGTGAACACTGCTGAGCATTTAATGTTTTTTTTTTCAAAATGACAAATCTCGATGAAGTAAGTCATTAAGTATTCTTCTTTTAGTAGTATTGTTATTTCAATCACGTATTCTTGTAATATGTACGTTACAAGGGGTTTGTAGGGCAATATAAGGTCAGTTAGATCCATAGTGCGGACATTATTACAGTGTGACCGACTTAGGTGACCCAAGAGTTATTTCACATCAGTGATTCTGCTATTCGTGGTATGCACGATTACATGGAATATTGATTGCTAAAATGTAAAATGCACATGACTGAGTTTAATGCGATTGTCATATATTTCTGACCTTTTTTGACTTTAATGATAAATTAGATTTTGCTGTACAATTATTAGAATGTATTTCAAATAATTGAATCTGCCATTCATGGTATGCAGGATTGGAAGAGATATTAATTGCTGACATGTATAGTTGCCCAAGAAAGTGCTTTATCATTTAGGATGACAGCTCCTGGTTAAAGAAAATGTTACTAAGGGTTATTGTTCGAAATTAACGTAATACATAACAAGCAAAAATGAGCCTTTTAACTAATTGACGTGCAAACGACATTCGACCTTAGCCTGGCAAACTAATATCTTGATCGACTATACTTGTATGGGTTTTATAAAATTCTTATTTAATTGTAACCTTTTTTGACATTGTTAATAAATTAATTTTTGAGCAGAATATCTTCCTAATATTACGGATTTCACATCAGTCATTCTGCCGTTTGTGGTATGCACAATTGGATGTAATATTGATTGCTCACGTGTACATGAATAATTTCATACAATGTTCATATCTTTTCAAAGCGGAAGTAGCGGAAAGCTATTTACTGTCATTTGCCAACTTTTTAATCAATGCTAAGGAGCTGGACGTACAATTAATGTTTTATATGTCACTAGCTGTTTCCCGCTAATCTGTCCGCGTGACATTACAGACCTTAATCTGGCCCTATCGAAAAATCCCTTCTTAGCGGATGTCTATTATTTTCCAAATTTCATTATTGTAATTCCCGCGGTTTTCAAGACTTCGTGATTCCTTTCGTTTTTGTATACAAACTAGCGGACCCGGCAGACCACGTCCTGCCCGAACGCTGGGCTATTTACTATTTACTTCTATTATCCTATATAATCCCCGTTCAGGTTCCCGTTCCCGTTCCCGTTCCCGTTCCAGTCCCCGTCCCTATCCCCGCATAGATAGATAAATAGATTGATAGTGTAACAACAGAGTTGCAGCGGAATTAAGTAACTTCAACTGAAACGTATGTGAATAGAATTGAAAATCGATATGCAATTAGATTTCTCATCGACAATAAAAAGGATTCGCAAGCTTCAGGAGATTTAATAGATGATTGAGATGAGAAAAGATGATTCTTAGAAGGGTCATGAATCTCGGAGATTATAAAATATAAATAAGAGATTTTATAAATAAAAATTAAAGGCAAACCAAGTATTATTAATCATTTAATAAGGCAATTATGTTAGAACGGAATAAAGGGCAAGAGTTTCTTAGAATTATATTTTGAATTCAAACCGATGTTATAATTAAATTATATTCATTTAATACTTGATGTCTCATATTAAAATGATTGTACATTTCAAACGATTTAATAAGGCGATTCTTAAAAAAGTATGAAATTAATTCAACGAAATGTTTAAATTGTGGAAAAATTATAGGCATTTTATTCAATACTAGCTGTAGCCCGCGTCTTTCGTCCGCGTGAATTTAGTGGATTTAGTTAGACTTTGAAGGTTTTTTATTTTATACGGAACCTTAATACAATTCTTCCAAATATTCCAAAACTGAAGTAGCCTGTGTCAGTCCTTGAAATATCAGCTATCTGCCAGTGTAAAGTCCCGTTTAAATAGATCCAGTCGTTTCGGAGATTACCTGTAACGAACAGACGGACAGATCGACGGAAAGCCGTACAATTTTTTTAAATTGTTTTTTGTTTTGGGTTTCGTATATATAGTCATATGCAATTCAATTATACATAGTTATTGCAAAATTCTATCGGAGGCCAAAACCCATTTTGGGTTTCTGAGCCACTCCAGCATATAAATAAGTAAACTGACAGTCTAATTTAACTTATATGTACAGATTTTCGAAAAAATGTCAAGCATTCTAGTAGTGCAGCCATGAGAGGCGGTAGTCACTCAAGTGGACCCCCCCCCTTCCCCTTTTGCTGCCTGTTATATAAAAAATATAATTATCATTATTTTTTATAAGCCTATGATGTCCGGCTATTTTACTCCGACCGATTATTGCCGTCAGGCATTTATCTATGTACTAGTTAGTACTAAATTAGTATTTTTTATCACGATTCAGTAAAGATTTAAAAAAGTAAAAAAGTACTTATTTCTCAAAGGCCGGCAACGCATCTGCCCCCTGGTATTGCAGTTGTCCATGGGCGTTGGTAGTCACTTAGGTGAACCACCTGCCCGTTGGTCCCTTGTTTTATAAAAAAAAGTAAGTATAGGCTATATATACGCTAAAATTTAAACTATTATTTTTACCTAATTTTATGCGAATGATGTCGCAGGCACAGCTGGTATTATTGTAAAGTTTAAATAATCTAGCAATAATAAATAGCTCCACTCTAGATATCAGGTATTAGGTTAGCCTTAGACGTAGTGAAGAGAAAATTGAAAATCGATCTGCAATTGAATTCCCCATCGGCAGTCAAACGGCACTGCACTTAGCTGAGAGATTAAACCTAGCTAGTTTCCTTGGGAAAACCGGTGATGGCAGACTAGGTTAAATATTGTCTAATAATAATAATAATAAATTCTTTTATTAAGGCATCTTTGGCCCAGTTGTTAGTAATACATAACTTAGGTGTAAGGGGTGAAATTAGTTTAATTAATAGTTTAATAAGATGATCATGATTATCTATGATTTTATTAATATTACCCCTTTAAATTGCACTAGTTTAGTATCGCCAGTGAGGGGGTGAGCGGGTCTAACAAGTTTGGTGCGGTCGTGAACTGGACGTTCTTTGAGAGATTATGAACGGCGGAGTGTGTTTGAAGGGGGATGAGATGTTTTTTGCGTAATTAGTGGCGCGAGGGCCTTTCTTGCCGTAAGTGGTGCTTACCAGCAATGTTTGGTTAGCGACAAAGCTGATGAATGTCCACTATAACAGAGAGGGCCCCTTCGGATTTCCTTTTTTTTTTCTTTAATAAGAAGCAGCATACACAAGGAATTTTTTCTTTTTGTATCGTGAACAGATTAGTGTTAGATGGGCTATACTATAATGGTAATGTAGCCCTCAATATTCCTATGACTGTCTCTCATTGAGATTTTGGAAATGAACTCGCAATAATCCTTCTTGCACTAAACACTAACTTCGTCCAGCCCGGAATTGGTACTTTTTTCATAGATTCGCAAATACTCGATTGAGATCGATTTGATAATTGTGAGAAAGCTTTGTTATACAGGCAAAGTGTTACAAAGCTTTCTTCAGCAATATGCTTATAGGCAATATTAATAAGAATTTAATCACGACTTTTTATATCAAGAATGCAAACATCCTCCATTCAAGTGAACCCTCCAATACAAAATGACTGACAATGCGAAAATGTTTAGAGCAGATATTAAAAATAGGGGCACCTACACAATAAGAGGCTGAGGTAGAGTCGTTTGAGCGACGGGAAGTGGAAATATCAGAATTCGCGTTCACCATTCATTCAAATTTACAGATAGATGTGACGGTTCGAGGGGACTCCGCTGAACAACAATGACCGAATGTCCGCTGTACTGAAATGCGCTGATATTTTCGATTTTTCTATTCTTCTAGCGTGTTGTGGCGTGTTCACGAACTCGTTCGCGACATACATTTTTGAAAATCGAGGGAAAAATATGGAAAGATATCACGTAAATTGCAGCCTTTGTTCAAACACTAGGAATTAATTCTTTTATCAGACCAAGGTAAAAATTGCTTTTGTACATAATCATCATTAAAGTTTTAAGGGAAAGGAAAAGGGAGTATTAAGACAAACCCAACAATATTTAAAGAATTGCATTCTTTAAAAATGCAGCTAAAGTCGCGAATAATAGCTTTTATATTACAAGGGGCAAACGAGCAGACAGTTCATCACCTAAGTGAATACCGACGCCCATTGGTATCTGCATCGTCAGAAGGTTCGCAGATACGTATACTATGAGCCAAAATTCGTACGATAATACATTCTTTAAAGAGGGTTTCAGGGAACCCTCATAAACCGGACGAAACGCGACAATAATACCAACACTTAATTGATAGAATCAGGCGGAGCAGGACAACGTCTGCCGGATCCGCTAGTATTATATAGACTTCTATATCCTTCAACGCTTGAATAATATAGAACAAATTCGAAAGACCCGCACACAATCAATGAATACAAATCATTGTAAACTACGAACGCGTAACCAAAACGCCGCTAAGTTAAATTTCGGTCACGTATCACTTTTATGACAATTACGAACAAAGAGTGTCTTCTAAAATGGAATCTGAACAAACCGTTCGTATATTTATGACAGCTTTAAAAAATTCATATGATAGGGCTGTTATAAAGGGGCTATAGGGTTGTAGCAGTCAAAAACGTAGACAAAGTTTTCGGATTATAATAATAATCACTACCTAACCTATGAGCTCACTAAAACGGTTATAAAACCAGCTTATACGCGGTAGAGGTAGGAGCAAGGGGTATACCAGCAAAATCCCTATACAACCTAATTTTCCTAAAATTATGTTTTTTTCTATTTATTTAAGATATATGTATAATTTAATGTTAATTATGATTAATTCCTACATGACGATAAAAATAATCATGTGAAAAATGAATAACCTCTACAATTAAAAATATATTTAAAAAAAAATATGTAACATCTTACTAATGTTATAAATGCTTCCTAACTGCTGCTGCTCACGTTTCGATGAAGGGTTGCAAAAAAACTGTACAATTTAAACTGCACAGTTTTATTCAAACAATTTAATTGCATAGTTTTTTGGAATTGTGTGAAATGACTATTACTCTTGCTAGTTATTAGCTTCTAACAATATTGTTATAGATGTATATAATATTTAAAGTTTTTAATATTATATATACCTATATTATTATTTGTAATTTGTCTAATTATGAAAATTCATGTATTTTTCATGCTACCTGAAGAAAGGACCTCATCAGTGCAATGAAACTTCCGGATTCAGAGCCATTAACATCAAGCGAGTACTGGATAATAACAGACACATGGAAACAGGATTGGGAACGAGGGGTGCAAGTCCCTGTTAATCCTGATTCATTACCAGCGCCAAAAGTGAAAGTTATTGATAATCCAATGCCCCCAAATTTCCAAGAATTCAAATTGTAAGTTATAGTTTACAGTAAGTTCTCACCCTTATAACAGTAGGAGATTAAACTTACATGTTATGTAAATTATTTACAGACCTAAGGACAAATACATACATCTAACACGTGACGCTCATTACCAAGCAGAAAAACATCTGCTTAGTTCAACTCCAGCACGGGCAGAAGCGGCTTGCAGCTATGATTTGGATGCCACAGATACATCTTGGCTGAAATTGTTAAATGCCGAAAGGGCTCGTGCAGGCGCGCCCTCCGTATCAGAAGACCAGCTTGAAAAAGTTATTGAAGAATTAGAGGTAAGTGATGGTTGGTGCTGTAAAAAATATACACCTCATCAGAAAATTCGGAACACTTCCTTTTCTTTGACATATATTCCTAAATACATATATTTTCTTAGAATCCTTACAAAATGTAAACTTGCAAGGTGTTTAGATTTTTCTGATGAGAAATGTATACCAGGTACTGTATTGCAAAGTATCTGATTGATAGCGTATCAAGATCTTATACTGGCAAGGTGTGTTTCAACTGCATCTTATTCTATTCTAGTGTATCTTAATATTTTACTTGAAATAATTAAAGGATGTTATCAATATTAAGGAACATACCCATACTAGGTGACCTATTTTTTAAATTATTTGGGAGGCAAAAAGTGAAAAAAAAAATGACATCCACCATCTGTGAGTTAAGATATTTAAGAATAGGTGGAAAAAGAACTAGATTTTTCTCGGTAAATCGACTATGTGACAAAAACGTAATATCCCCCTCCCCCCCTAAATGGGTCACATATTATTAGTGTGTTCCCTTATATTCTTTTGGTAGATAATTAATTTATTACGAATATTCATTCTTATCATTAGACATCCAGACAAAATTTTTTTGTGTAATTGAAACTGAGTTTATAATTGTGGATACAGTAAGGATATGCTCAACATCTTATTCTTTCCTCACAAATGTTTGTGATAATATCATAAAAATTAAAATTAATTTTAATATTAATATTAAACCCTTTACACATTACTTCTCAAATTTGGTTTTGGATTTGCTACTAGCATAGGAGAACCCTTTGTTACATAACGCTATGATTAGTCAATCTTCACTAATATATGGATGTGATTGTGGGGCGAGCTAGATGATCGACTGCCGTGTGACGTCGAATCTTATGACCCGTATCACTCAGTGACATTGATAGGGACTTCCAGTTTTACGTGCCTTCCGAAAAACGTAGGAGTTCGTTTATTAACGAAGTCATAAAAGGAAATTCCGAGATAAACAAACTAAGCCCGGGAGATGAAGAATAAACGGATTACTGTGGGAAGAACAATGTTTCTCATATGTGCGAGATTATATAATACATAACCCTCACAAAATAAGCCAATCTGTACATCCTTGTATATATATTAACTAAATATATTAACAATATATTTATTTATCAAAGAAATATTTCATATATCTATGCAAATTATTAAATTATGACGTTTATTGAATTTTATTACTCCTAAGCTTCATTTCTTTGGTTATACTGCAATTTATCTATTTATGCTTTATCCTAAAATATATTGGGTGCATTGAATAATAAAAGTATTCTTATTTTACCATTATTAACTTCCTCCTAATCCCCCCCCCCCGTCCCTGGTTGTCACCTTTCCGAAACCCCTTCCCCCTTAATATTAAAAAGGCTTAAAAGAAAACATCAGTTTAAAATATTTTAACTTTTTATGAATGTTTTTAATTTTGACATGTGCCGTCGTAAAGCTTTTGACGTAAATTGTCACATTATGTCACATTTTGGGGATACCCATTAAAGTGTTAGGTACTTTATTACTGCCCCCTAAGATCTTAAAAAAAAAAATTGCTTACAAAAGATTAAATACTGCATTATACACTGGGGTGAAATGAAATCGCATGAGAGCATTTTTTTGTAAAATATTTTATTATTTTTCTATTTAAAAAAATACCGTTTCTTTTTAATATGATTAAAGATCATTCACCGCATAAGTATTGAACAGACCTATAAAACCCATATTTACAAATATATGTATAGATTTAAAGTAAAAAAAAAATAAAAAGCATATTCGCATGTGCGATTGCACCCGATTGTATTTACGGATAATATTAACTACCTCTTAGACAATGGCCTTAACTAGTTGCAACTGTAAAGTAATATTGGTCGAATAAAACAAGATTCCAATCAGTAAGATATAACATAAATTGTACGACAAATTTGAAACATTATTTAAAGATTATCGATCATATCCAAGTCGGTTCACGGTGCCAACCTAGAAATAAAAATAGGTTTGATCTACTTATCTAATATCTGTATGAGATTAACCTCATTTCGCTCTTGTTGAAATATCCAATTTTATTACTTCAACGTAAATAGGTGCTTGTAGTTAGAATAATAAAACCACAGCACAATAACTATTTAGAAATGTATGTAAATAGGAATGTAAATAAAACTCACGGCATACATACTGCACACGAGCTAAGCCCCTGCACTCCGCTTTAATATAGCTTAGAAATCCCACACTGAAACAAATATAACTTTTCCATTAGCTTTCTGCTTATTTGCTTTATTTTAAAGCGATAAGCGCACGACTCGTATGCAAGCGTTAATTAATTATTCAGTATAAACAAACGGAGATTGTTTCATTGAATTTTTACAACTCAATGAATCAATAGGTATTAAATCCTTTATTACACTTCTGTGGTGGAAATTATATCAATTTGAGGTTGAAGTTGTGAAGTTTTTAAAAGTAATTTGTAAATGAAATTACTCGTAATGAGTTTATAAACTAAAACGATTTGCAAAAACAACCACTTAAATTGCGTGAAAAAGGTTCTAGGGAAATAAAATTTATTAGTACAAGGTTTTTTTCTTCTACTTTATTGAAACTCTGTTCAGTCAAGTAAAATTGACTTAAGCCTAAAACCGATAAAAAGTACGACAGCTTTTCACTTCGCATGAATAAATATGGCTTCCTCGTAATTTTGTTTCAGAAACTTTTGCATTACCATTATTGTGTATCTTCCGCAGGAACTAAATTCGAAACACAATTTAAACTTTATGCAGGTTACAATGATGCAAGGAAAAAAGTTGAAAACGCAACAATGTCATTTAAAGCTTAGCTTGTTATAGCATTCTAGTACACACAAAGACAAGCTCTTATCCAAATTAGTTAAAGCGCACCATAGACTTGAAATAAACTTGCATATATCACACGAGTAAATTACCCATATTCGAGACACTCTATCATTTTCGCTCCAATTTAGTAGGCAGTTACAAAGACAAGACAGATGGCGCCACAGACACGCGCTTTAATGACATAATTGGTATAATTTCACTATAAAATATAGTCAATCCATATCTGTCGATGTAAGAACGATTCATAGTTACCGCATTTGGTCATGGGCACTTTTTATTTTGTAGACGCATAAACAAAGCTCGTTTATAGAACATGTTCTTTGTTCGAATCTAAAAAAAGATAACCCGGCCCATATTTTTGCTCAATTAAAAGCACTTTATTCATTAATTCTACAATACTTTTACTCCCGACTGCGCCCGGGTTATATTTAATAATTTTTTTTTAATTTCAAAGTTTGTATTTTCTTGTTCGGAAATCGGAAAGGTGCATCAAAACGTTTGATATTACAAATACCTTATTCCTTCTACAGGCATGACGCCATACGTTTTCTAAAAAATCGAAAATGTTGAGGGCATTCATACGAGTGGCCATTCGATAAACATTGATGTTTGAGGTACTTCCAAGAAATTCAATATTTCTAGACGTTATTACGCCATGAATGATAATGGGGTTTGTAAATGCGTTATTATACACGTCGTTTCTTAAAATCGTGCGCTTATATCAATTTATTCAGGCGTGCGAGGAATCCGAAAGGCCACAATGGTGTACGCGAGCATGCTTATGCATAGTGTTGCCATGTACGATAATTTATCATCAATAAAGTCACATTTTGTTACAAAAAAAAAACAGTATTAAGGAAACCTTTTTAAACTTTATGAATATTGACACTTACCACAGTCCAAAATTTGTTTGGGTAAAATTTATGCCCAGTACTAACATCATCATGTTCAAACTGATACCTAGAAGAATATTTTTTTTTAATTATTCAACCGTGCAAGGAATTTGAAAGGCAAAAAAACACGCGAAAAGACGAATGCGAGCATGGGTATGCGTAATACTTTATCTCCTGTAATGGAACATTTTAAAACTTTTTCCCGCACAACAATTAAAAAGCAATGTATAGAAAGCTAACATTGAACATAAAAAGGTACATTTTGAGGAATATAGGTACATATATTGTTTCAAACGTATCTTTATAAATTCGATGGACCGAAGTACATTTTACCCTGAAAATACTGAAAATGTAACAGAAATAAAGACGTAAAATTCAAAATTTCCATGTATTTTAAAATGTGTTTTAGGATTAAATACCTTATAGTCGTTGCCAGCAAATAATTAATGTAAACTGAGAGATAGAGTCGAATTTCTAAGCATTCCTTTGGGATTCACCCAAAGGTGCCGAGTACATCTCGTGACAGAAACAGAGACCCTAACAGTGACTACAACTGTATGTTTGAGGAAATCTTGCTTGCAGTCCTTTGGGTTTGCAGCCACATTGGGCCTGTGCATCCGTGTACCAGTACCTCTTTCATACATAAGATCGGTATGAAGTGGCGGCAATGCTGTCACGTCAAGTGATGGTATTATTGTCGCGTTTCCTTCGGATTGGGAAAGATCCATGGTCTAAAAGCCTTCTTAAAAGCCAGCAGCTTATCTGCGAGCCTCCTAGTGGCGCAGATGTCCATTGGCGTCGTTATTTAATAAGATAAATCGCCAGCCCGTTTGCCCCGTTTAATATAAAAAAAAGAACCGTTTGAGAGGAGGGAAGCCTTTGCTCAACAGTAGGACACTATAGACTGATTAAAAAATTATATTATAAAAAAATCTTGTCTATAATTTTAACAAGTCAACTGGTGCTTTCCATTAAGGTAAAAAATGATAAGAAATCGTTATTGAAGTCGATTCGATACGTGGTTTTTATCTCACTACTGATTATATCATTCTATCCTCCCCCATAAAGGGGAGAAAAAGGCCAAACTGCTTTAATGGTCGGCTATTAGATGTCTTTTTATTTCGGTTGCTTAGTGACTAGCGAGATTTTCCCCAGCGGTCGTTTCTTGTATTTGTCTCGGAGTAACTTCTTTTCGTAGCCGTAAACCGAATAGAAAGGGAGAGGCAGGACTGTGGAGGAGATCGGCATGAGATCTGAAACAAGAAGAATACTTTTTATACTGGCTGTATTTCGCGACTTTGTCTGCGTGAATTATGTTTGTTTTCTTGTTCTGATGTTTTATAAAACTGAAGTAACCTACGTTACTCCTTGCAATATCAGCTGCCTTTCGGTGAACGTCCCGACAAAATCGGTAAAGCGGTTTTGGAATTTACCCGGAACAAACAAACAAACGGAAAGACAGACGGAATCGGCTGACAGGTGCTCTTAACGACGAAATGTTATGAAAATAATATATCTATATACATATTGTATAAAAAACATAACCCCGCTGAAGGATACCCCCTCCGTAATCTCCTATAAGGAACTTCGTTCGTAAGTTTATGTTTTTAGTTTATTATTTAGTTTATTATTCACTTACGTAATCAATGGTAGGTGAATCGGAAATTATTGTGATAATAATAATTTGCGTGGCAATTATTACGTCACATCTAATAGCGCGGTTTGCAGAATTGTCTGTTTGCATATATCAAATGGCGGGAAATATGTCAAACCGCACGTTCAACAAACAAATCAAAGGGCGCTGATAGTTTAAATATTTACACCCAATATATTTGGACAGCGATATTATAATTTCTGATATTCGTGCCTTTAATTAATACCACTTTTAAATATATTACAATTCAACTTCCGTATGTTTGTATCTGTAGAATATGGCTTAATAAAAAAGAGAATAGCTCAGAATTTGTGCACAAAGGTCAATTCATAAATGAATACAGAAGGTCCTAGCGTCTTAAGTAGTCAGCATTTTAGTAGATTGATGGTTTAAAGAGTTCTTAAGGCGACCGGATGATAGATGGGTTACCTAATTTAAGTATCCTAATATCCGACCTATTTCGTGTTTTGGAAGACACGCAAAACAGTGGAATCCGATGAATATCATTGAGTCATATTAGTCGTGATATTATAGAGATTTTTGGGGTTTTCGGGGATGATGGCAGACGGCAGTTGGTCATCTTAACTTGCACCATCCTTTGCAATTTATGCGGATTCTAGTACTAGACGGGGATAACTCTAGGCGGGAGTGACATTAATCGGGACTTCAGATTCTAGACTATTACTATGATCTGAGATCGGGACCCACTGTTTTACGTGCCTTTTGAAGTACGGAGGAGGTCAAACACAAAAAAAAAACACTGTAAGAATGGGTCACCCATCTATCATTCGGCCGCGGTAAGAACTGCTTAACCTAGCAATCGACTCAAATACCGACCTCTGATTAAGCCACTACCTCATCTCATCATCATTGTCCAATTAATCTCTTGCCAATGATTGATGCAGTGTGTATTTAAGTAACACTTCCGTTTGTGGCTGTGCATCTCAATCCTGGATTGACACGAACGGTCACACCCAGAGCAGATGTATACTCCGAGAGAACTAGATGGGCGGTTGTGACTGTTCTGCCGTTTTGGCACGAACATTCTCAAGTTGATTAATTTATATTATAACATGCTCATGTTTATGTTTTCTTATTGTCTTTTTTTTTAATAATATAGAATTTTTCTTTTTTACGTTTTTAATATTTAGTTTTGTATAATAAAATCTATAAAATTCGGCTTGTGAATATTTATAAAATGTCTAAAACTCCTTTGTACATGAAAAAGCCCTTGTACTCTTTGAATCGCTTTGAATAATAATTCCTTAGAAAAAGTGAAAGGGAAGAGAGGGTGGTTCTTTGTTCGTTTACCAGGCTACCTATAATACAGGCATTAAGTTGTCTACCTTAGGAACATACATCCGTGTGTAATATTGACCAGTATATATTTATTTTTTAAATAATTTTACGCGGACCAAGGCCCAGGCACAGCTAATATTTCATATAGCAAATAACGCTTATGTACCTTATATAAGCCTCATATGTACCTTATATAACCTATAAGATTGTGTGTTGAAAAAATTAATATCATTTCACTTAATTTTATTTCATTCACCACTGATCTACAGCGGTGAGTGTGGACGCGACGATGTTGCGAGCGCCGTGAGAAAACTTTCTCCAGGTTTTGTGAGAACCAAGGAAGACACGTAACGTCGGCTGGTATATATTGCCGCTACAACCTATAATTTTTTGTCCGCTATCATTATGACTGGTTGCAAGTGCTTTTGCTACCTATCTTTATATATAAAAATCTAGAGTACAAACAAGCCCTTGTGATAATTCACTTATAAATAATACACCCAGACTCGACTCGGGAATCGAATGTACAACGTCAGATCGGAAAGAAGGGTCACTGCCAACTGCGCCATCGACGACGGGCCAGTCAAATTTGACTCCTACGTATAGTCAACAAAGAAAGTGCTTTACCATTATGGATGACAGTTCCTACTTTAAAAAAAATGTAGAAGGTTACTGTTAGAAATTAACGTAATGCATGAACAAGCAAAAATGAGCCTTTTAATTAATTGACGTGCAAACGACATTAGACCTTAGCGTGGCAAACCAATTTCTTGCTCGACTGTACTTTTAATGCAATTTTTTATATGATCGTTATCACTATCGTCAGCCTCAACCTATATCGACCCATATTGGAGAATTCGAGGAATATCTTACCTTCCTCACGCCATAGGTTTATTTTAACCCCATTTACAGTATTTTCTACTTCTATACAAATACACGGATAAATAAAAATTACTTCATCTTTCTCTGTTGGCGCCATGCCACAGACAAAATTACTAAAAAGAAATTCAAAGATAGGACCCACGATAGTGAATTTAATTTCAATTTGGACTGGCCGATTGGCACAGTTAGCAGTGCCCGACCTTCCGTTCCAGGGTTGCAGGTTCTATTCGTGTCTCGAGCCTGGGTGTATTATCTATATTTATACATTAAAAAAAATATATTTGTGTTTTGTTTTACACAAATATATTTTTTGCATTTGCATCTGTTACCTATAACAAAGATATTAAGTGTTCTTGGGAACAGAAGTCCGTGTTTCATATATTCTAATGTATTTATATAATAAAATAAAAAGGCAAAGTCAAAATGTTTTAATTCAAATAGACTTTTTTTACAAGTTCTTATGATTGCCAATTGTATAAATATTATTACTTTTTAAATCATTATTTAATATTATCATTATTATATTTTTAAGAAATAAAACTTAAAATATCCAAAAACAAGGTTTATTCCGGAAATCTAATACAGTTTTATACTTTTTTTTATCCCGCTCCAACTCATCTGACGTGTAACTATTCCCGCCTAAAAACCTTTTTTTTTTAATTTGACTGTTGGCTACCGCTCGTTCCGTCACAATATATTGCTAGAAATTGTCAGTCAGTCAGCCTTTGAGAAATTAGTGTATGCCCTTTTCTTAGATTCCTTTAGTCTATGGTTGACGATTGTCTATGATAGTGCGGAAGGAGTTTCTGAGTGTACAGTCACAAACAGAACTTGCTTAACATATTCGGTTATGCACAAACCTAAATTTCGTTTTGCAAATCAATACTTATTTTTGGCTTCTATACTAGAAGGCTTTGGCTTCTATACTATGAGTTAACAGGAAGCCAGCAATAGTTTTTTTAAATGTGTAATTGATTTCAATATATAGTATATACTTTCCATCACATTTGTTTTGATTGAACATCTCGAAAAATACATTAAAAAAATCGCGCCTTAATCGAAATTTTGGCCATCAAACACTCTATATCTTGAACTTCTTGTTAAGTCGAAGACTTAATAAGTCTGGAGTTTTTTTGCAATTTCCTTGACATTTAAGATATCGAGATTCTACTGTATAAGTAATTTAATTAATTGCAGCAGTAATGTAAATCGTGTCAACTCATTTAATGACTAGCATGCTGTTGTTTTTATTAATTATTGGAGCGTTTCAAAACGCTTCAATAATTAGATGTATTAGACATATGACAAGTTTATCACACAACTATTTAATGAATATGTCGAGAGTTTAACTGAGTTAGTGCTATTTTTGCCATCGTCAACCCATAATTTAAGAAAAAAGAAATTCATTTCACATTCCTTAATTATAAAATGACCTAACTCAAAGTGTTGTCTTTTTAAATAAAAACTTATTTTAAATTAAAGAGACCGACATTGATGGCAGTCTTGGATGATGGATATATCTAGATAAATCTTAAATTAGCAGATAAAGGATGTTGATACAAAGTATTATTAACTCACTTTGGACCTAAAAAGTAATCGGTCAGTTTACTATTAAACGTGAGAATTTTGTATGTTTCATTTAACTTTCTTATTAAATAAAGTATCTGCTATAGGTGACTGCTGAATACGTATTTGCCGGAGGAGCAACAGTGCCTCAACGCGTTCACACCATCGTAGTCTCCGTTCAGCATTCTGAGAAAGTAAGTTTAATACATTCATATTTTTTTTGACATCAAATCGATGAATGACAGCTGCACGTACAAAAAAGTATGACTCATTGTCACGTTCCGCCTGAGCCTAACCAATCGTCCCTCTTTTGCTGCAAGCAATAGATAGTTCTACGAAACCACGTAAAATAAATAACCAAATGCTGTTACAATATTTTATAATAAAGCATAAGAACCATACATTTATAGTAACATAAAAAAAAATGGAATTTATATAACTTCTTTGAAGTGGTTTTATAAGTACGCATTAAATGGCAATAAAATCATATAAATAACAAGATATCAACCTATAAAAAATGTTAAAAGTTCAGACATACCAGAAATGACTAAATGACCTTTTGCTAAATAATTGGATTATGTCGTAAAGGAATATATTAATGGCTCCATTTAAAGATCAATATTTTTAAGCCCCGACGTAAAAACAGGGGTGTTATAAGTTTAACGTATTTGTGTGTATGTCTGTCTCTGTCTGTTTGTGGCATTATAGCTACCAAAGGGATGAAGTGATTTCAAGTTTTTTTTGTATTAAAGTGACTTATGTGCGAGTGTTCTTAGACCAATTTGACGAATATTGTTGAGCTGTTTAAAAGCTGTGGGGGGTGAAAGTGGAGAACTCAAATAAGCGATAGGAAGCGAATATATACGAGTGGGGTGTCAAATGAAAAGGTTTGATCTGTGTATTACACAATTGGGTATTTGAATAGTGGGGAGGGGAATTAATTTACCGAATTCAACAAACATACTCAAGTGGAGTATCGGGGGTTCTTTTAAATTTCGAATTGAATGTCATACTTTCATTATGATGTAGTTTTTTGTTGTAGGTTCTGTATATATGAATTTAATTAAGGAATATCAAATTAAACTTTACAGGGCAGTTCAATTTTATTTATATCTATGAATGTATTATATAAAAGCAAAAGGTCACCTATCACTTGTCGTTCAGCCATATCTCCGTGTCCTTGGTGGTTACCACTATGGGATCGGTCTTTGGGGTGACGTAAGTTATAACTCCTGTCTGCCGGGTCTTCTCTTCGTCTAGGGGGATGATTCCAGTCGTGGCACTGAACCCTGCCATGTGCCACGTCATCTTCTGACCCCTACATGGTTTTTCATTAAACTATATTTGGTTACAATTACTACAGATAGAGGTGTCACTTAGTCGCTTCCAGACAGTCCGCCCCACGAGGTGGAAGCGGAGATCTTGTCACGGCTATAGGAAGAAGGGCTACCGAGAGGGTAGGAGCACAAATTACATTTAAGAATTGTTGTATGTTAACAGCGCGTTCCACTAAGCGTTTTCGTCACGACCGTAATGATATCACTTATCAAAGGTCGACGAAAGGTTTTAAACGCTTATTAATTACTATTAATCTCGCTCGCAATATATAAAAAAAAAGTTTGTTAAGCAAACGGCTGATATTAGAGACATATTTTTGGATGGAAAATTTCGTGGAGGTAGGTGAGTAATAAGAAATTGTTTTGGATAATTTGAAACATACATAAAGATTAATGGGTGCTATGGGGTGTAACCGTTTTGTATGAAAGTATTAACCGGGGTAAGACCGCGGGTACAGTTTGCTGGTTACATATTATTTTGATTGGTGCCCCTCAGCCAATGGATGGCCACGTTCTTGGCTCCAGCTGCGTAAGTTGTGAAGATTTAAATAGCCATCATTCTTACAGATGTTTTGAAAACATTCGAATACATGCACCAGAAAATATATTTTCGCTATCAAAACCGAACTACTAAATCGCGTCAACAAGGACCTACGGCAGATAATGAGCATAATCACAAGCTCGTCGTCCAGGCTAAATAAGGAAAACACATTGAACATTGGTGCCACCGTGCCAGACACGTTGGTTGTCGTAACCATCCTGAGTCTCCGCCTGAGCGAGATTGAGACCGAGCTCGCGGAGGCCAAACTCCAGTGTGCTTCGGCGGGAAAATCTGCCACCTGGGAGGAGACAGCGCCGCCCGCACGCGCTACATCGTACTCAGATGCCCTAGCCCTAATGTTTCCGAAGAGGCGCGCCGTACTTATCCCCATCGCTGGGGGTCCAGTTATCGCAATATACGAGGGCAGTCCGATAAGTACTTAGCCTCGCCGCTCGTTGGCACCACTATTGCAAGAGCAAATTTTTATTGTGTAATATGTTCTTTTAGACAGTTACCGTCGAAATTTCAGCCGAAACGCATGCTTATTTTTTTTCATCACCTGTGAAAGCGAGCGTGTCTGCAGTTTTGAGTGGAAAAGAACAATATCGGTCAGTGATTCGATTCCTGTTTTTGGTCGCGCAGCGAAATCAAAGAGCGTTTGGATGCTGTATACGGTGACTCTTCTCCTTCGATGGCGACCGTTAAAAATTGGTTTAACGACTTTCAACGTGGTCGCACGTCGGTTTTCGATGAACCTCGCCCAGGTGCCTCGAAAACGGCTACCACGGAGGAAAACGTCGTAAAAATCCATGATCTCGTTTTGGCAGACCGCCGATTGAAGGTGCGCGAGATAGCCGAGAATGTAGGCATCTCAAAAGACCGCGTAGGTCACATCTTCCACGATGTTTTGGGCATGAGAAAACTGTCGGCGCGATGGGTGCCGCGTTTGCTCACTCCGGAAAACAAACGCAACCGCGAGACCACTTCGGAGCAGTGTTTGACGATGTTCAAGCGCAATCCAAAGGAGTTTCTGCGTCATTTCGTGACTGTCGAAACTTGGATACACTCAGAAAGATAATTGTAAGTTCTCTTTATTCTTCGCTTTCTAGCTTTGTCAGGGGTCCGCTTAAATTGTAGCGAATGTATTTTCCCTCGTATTCATTCGCGGATTAAAGCAAAGTAGTTTAATTTCTCATGCATGTCATGGATTTCCGCAAAGTATCCTGATTCTATCAATTAATTGAGCGTTAATTTAAATGCTATGAATAAAGTATACAACTACAACAACAGAAGCAATAACCAAGACAAGGAAAGAGTGACGTAGACTCAATGAGTTTATTGTGTTTAAATGTATGTTAGTGTGTTTAAATAATTAGTAACTTATTTGTTGTTTTCTTTGGAGTAAGTACGAGGATAAACGCTTGAACAAGTATTTTGGCTTCAAAACTGTTTTTATACGTTCACCAGACTATGAAGCTTCAAATGTTAGAACACGCGCTTGAACAGTGTGTGGCAGGGAAGTTTGAGCATATAAACTCAAAGTTCACGCAATAATCAATCAAACAAGTGTTCAAATGTTTGAGACAGTAGTCTGGCGCCGGTTTAGTATTTGACATCGGATAAGTAATTGTTTATCTCATATTCATAAACAAACCATTATAATTTCTATTATCACAACTCAGTCAATAAATACGATACAACGGTATAAGGTATGGGCTGAATTCTGCGATGTACTCGCCGATGGTGTATTGTCTCAGCCATTCCTAATACAAGCTTTTAATTTAAGCCTAAAAAGTATTCCTAATATTCTTTTCATATACATATATATATGAAATTCTTTTCATATATACATACATATGAAAAGAATATTAGGAATACTTTTCAATAATCACTGCTCTTCTACAGAAAATAGTACAATATAATATTTACCCATTTACAGCCCCTGGGTAACGACTCCGGTAGTAGTCTCCTGCCCACTAAACAGTTCAGCAATCTAGCTCTAGCTGACGAGGAGCTGCCTAGGATGACCAGGGCCGTCGGTCTAGACGATGCATTGGTTATATCCTGGACTAGGAGGGGCACTTGAGGATCTGAAAAGATAAAACCTTATTTCAAAATGTTCTCGTAAATAAACAGACCGTTAATTAATTAATATATCGGACACCTCCCACGTAAATTGTAATAACCACAAAATCCCAACTTCACTGTAGAGCGTTACAAACATGTAAATTAAAATAAAATCGTCATAATATAACACATTTGCGTATACAATTATATATTCGATAATGACGTTTACATTATTGTATAAAATAAGTTATGAAAAAGTGACTGTTATATTACAGTTTAGTTGTTTGTAACGCTCTACTGCAAAGCTGAGAATTTGGGGTTACAACGACTTACGTGGGAGCTATCGATATACAGGATGATATGACACACTGACATCTGTTTCTAAGGTAGACAACTTAATGCCTGTGTTATAGGTAACAGACGCCCGTTACAAACAAAAAATTATTTACTTATTTTTGGTAGAAATATATAAATATACCCAGACTCGAGGCGGAAATCGAACCCACGACCTCCGACACGGATAGCAGGGTCACTGCACACTGCGCCAACGGGCCAGTCAATAATGCGAATGATAAATTGAAGAGGTCAGATGTGTTAGAATGAGTCACCCATATAACACCAGGTCATCGCAAGCAACATATAACAAGACGGACGGAGATTTACAAAAGTATTTACTAAAGTAAATATGTATAATCTAGTCTAAATTATGCCGGGGCCAGACATACATAGCTTCATATGAATGATCATTTCAATGATCATAATAATAATAAACAAATATATATAGGACTATATGGCACACGAACGTCTGTTCTTAAGGTAGACAACTTAATGCCTGTGTTATAGATAACAGCCGCCTGTTATACACAATATATATTTTTTTGTAAATATATAAATACATACATATGGATAATACACCCAGACTCGAGGCGGGAATTGAACCCACGACCATGCCTTGCTTGTCTCGAAGAAACCTATACACACAGTTTTTGCGTCTGATCTACCTTTTGCAATACCCAAAGCAGAGTTCATGTATATGTATTCCTTGTATATGTCATGATGTAAATAAATAATATTCAATATTCATATTCAACTTTAACCCTTACTTCGTCCGCGTAGTTATCTTCAACTTTCATACAAACTTTCAACCAAAATTTATCCCCTTTCGAATTTCATTTCCGCGATAAAATGTATGATATATCCTTCTCCAATGCCCAATCTATCTTTATACCGAAATTCGTCAAAATTGGTGCAGCGGTTTAGGCGTGACGTAATATAACAAACTGACACATTTATAATATAGGTAAGGATTATTGGCTAACAATTATTAATATATACATAATTTTTTCAATTAAAAACTCATTGGCGGGCTATAAGGGTGGATAAATTTTGTTATGATATATGTATGTAAAAAAGATAAAAAACCTAAAAAGAGAATCCGGGTCTTACCACGAACGAAATATCATAAAAAGGTATATATGGCCAAATAAAGTAAACATGAATTTGCAAACTCGCCGTGAAAAATGTGTTCGTGCAAATGTGTAAACAAACTTTGGGAGGAAAAACTTAAATTAAATATATAATCAATGATGTAGTTACACGGTATCGTCTGATTAAACAATTGGACCAAGTTGCTCTCGAAACGTATTAAAAGAAAACGGTATAACAAAAATATGTAAAACATACTGACGTTAAGTTCTATATAGCCCCACGGTCACATCGTATGCAATTTAAACGGTATCCTGGTACTAGACCGGGATGAAGCTTAGAAAACGAAGAATATGAGTTCTATACCCGATTTCCCTGGACTATTATAGCAACCATCCCTAACACAGACTTTAACGCGATGGACTAACTGCATTATGGGGCTGTTAGATTCAAATGACCGATACCGAATAAACGAACCAAACCACTATGATTAAATTACGGCTCTTTTTGAGAAGCCATCAAGTTTATTAGATTAAATCGCATATTACCCTCTATTAATGCTTTCCTGTTGACTCTTGACAGATCATCACCCAGCGCCAGGAGGATACACAGGCCCGTGTAGGTCATGGCCAAGTGACCACACCGATAGTGGTTTTCGTCCGATTCAAACTTGATGTTAATTGTCGATGAACCCTGGAAACCGCATGCTGACATATCGCCATCTGAAGTTAAAATTATATGACTGTAATAAGAGCAATAAACCTAGAGCAGGATATATATTCCTCAATTATAACTCATACAAGTAAATAAAAGTGGCCAAGAGAATGTGACCCGGAAAATACGCAGGATTGGAATGATGACAGGAATAAAAAGCAAGTAAAAGAGGAAAGAATAATTATATTAAAGAACACATAACAATTTTTAACGAGCGTAAAACCAAAACTGAATTCAAATCAAGGAGAAAAAACTAAAGAAAATAAATTAAAATAAGAACACTAAGAAACCTACCAGTACATCACAGACATTATTAAAAGATACATTACATATTCATATAAAAGATTTCCGATTGGGAACATGCTCACACGCTTATATATAAAGGGTTCCGTATCTCATAGAGAGGTAATCTCATACGTTGACGGATTTCGATCAAAATTATTTTCCTACTGAGTTCTTACCATGTCCTATCAGCGTGAAAACTTGCAAGTCTCTACAGCTAATAGTTTAGAAATCCTAGTGGGCCAACTTGCGAGCGGACTTCGGAGGATTTGGGTTCCTTGTGTCCTACAAGTGCGTACAGTGCAAGGTACTTGAGTCCTACTATGGAACCCTAAAACTAATTGATACTCCATAAATATGGTTTCATACATCGACGGTAGAAATGTGGACTAAAATCGTCAAGTGATGGTGTTGTTGTCGCGTTTCGTTCGGTTTGTGAGACTTCCCGGTGGCCTAAACTCGTTATTAAAGGCCGGAAAACGCATCTGCTAGCCTTCTGGTCGTGCAGATGTCCATGGGCGACGGTACGCACTTAGGTGCAAAAAAAAACTGTAAAGTTAAGATGACTGTCTGCCGTCTGACATCACCCCCGGAACCTCTACAATCTATGGAGAGGAAATGGTACATACAGCGCGAGGGCAGGCGGGCGGTGGCGGCGGTCGACACTGAGGCTGTGGGTGCGGCACAGAGCTGTGTCGCCGAGGGTCGGGAAACCGCAGACGCATCTCCACATCATTGGGCAAAGCAGCCGGACATGACCCGGCCACTGTCACTGCCCATTCGCCTTGTTTTACACAAAATTTAATAGGTTCTTTATCTGTCTATTATCAGGATATCTATCATAAGCATCAGCAGAATTCATTTTGGATTTAAGATGACTGCAATGGGAGTTTAATGCGTTCAGTCTAAAAATAGAAGCCCCTCCACTAAATTCCATTATTTTAAAGGGTGAATGCAAATTAATTGCAACGCTTGCTTATGTGTGCACGGCGATTTTATTGTAAATTCAAACACAACCATTCACTGCAATGTCAACTAATAGCGCCATTGTTTTAGCGGATTAGGTGCATTTATTTATTTTCTTATTTATTTAATTTTTTTTTTATTTAGAGACAATTTTGCTTATAAAATATAGTCAGTGCATCATAAACCACAGTCGGTTTTTCCGTGCACTGTTGATTCTTAAACGGTAACTTTATACAAAAACAATAATTTAGCCTAAACTATTTTGTAGATAGTAGAATGCATCTTAAATTTAGCTTTATATATGTATATATATTTTAAGACTATCAAAATGAAATTAAAATGAAATTGTGGGTAGACAACAATAATGATGTTAGAAGAGCATGTTTAGACTGAACGCACCCTATCGTATTTGTGCTCAATGTGTGCCTCAAATGCACCTTTTTTTCGTATGGTACAACATTATGACACGAGTGCACATTGTATGTTCTAAATTATAAAAAGAATATGAGTGTGCACCTGGTGGGGCAGCACGTCTCCGTCTACGACGTGCTGTAAGCCATGCAGGAGCTAGAGAACACAGCAAGCTTCCGCTCGATTCGCTGGAGCTCCACATCTCCTCACCTCCATCTTCTTCACTCCTCCCGTATGAAGCTTTTTGTCGCGTCCGCTCTTTCTCCTTCCGCTCTTCTATTTTAAACTCACTTTTCCCTCGTCTTTCCATTCCCAGTAAATCCCTAACCCCAGAACGACCTTTTTGTCGCCCTTTCACCCCATTACTAGACATATCTTCTGAATAACGTCTGTCGGAACTCACTAAGTTTTGCTCGAACTGTACTTTCTCAGATTTTTTACCACGTTTGAGGCGGAATAGGGATGGTTGAGTGGAATCAGTTTCGCTATGACCTCCTCGTAACCGACGCGTTGGTTCGCATTGCGACGAAATTGATTGTCGCCGGACAGTAGAACCTTTGGATAAATAAAACGAAGATCTAGTTTTCAGGTGTTTATTCATTCAGACTTTCAACCACAAAAATATAACTCTATTCTACAATAGAAATGCTCGCGTGCCTCTCGAAATACTGTGACGTAATTTTGTTAACATAAGTGATTTACAGATTTGGTGTTCGATACAATACACGACTCGTAGTAGCTACTGTTTGACGCAAGCGATATAATCAACGTAAAACATAAGTATTGCAACTAATACGCGTGCAAGAATTGGGCGAGCATCACAGAATAACGCTTCCATAGAATGTTCTCAACATTACAATAGAATCAACGGTCAACTACCCTCCGGTTTTGTCAAGTCGTTCGGAGTCATTCTACAAAGATGGTGGAAGCTGTGCGGTGAGTTAGTAGGGGCGGTGCAAGAGTGCGCGCGATACCTTCTTCCTCGCGCCTCTGCGATGTCATCCGGTTGCTGGCCTTAATATTGGGAGGCTGGTAATGAAGCCGGTCACGGGTATCGGAACTGGCTATTCTGATGGGACTAGTCCCAGCCGACTTGCGTATTGGAGATGTCATGGCAGCAACGCTGACTTGAGCGGGCGCTCGATACGGATCAGAAATGGGGGAAGTCCCGGCGTTCCTCATGTCAGGGATTCTTAGCTGTTTCGTGGCACGATGTTGAGATTCGGATGGACGGGATCTCTCTTCCCGATCGGTGGAATGTAAACCTTCGCTCAAACTCGGAGCTGACGCTCGACGATTATACGAATCGTCGCCGGTCGAATCTATGCTGAGGCTACTTCGTTCTTCCGGTATAATGTCAAATACGTTTTTAAAACGCAATGAATTTGATCTTGAGCGTGATTCGCAGGGCACAGATGCTCTACGCGCTGGCAAATCTTGTGCGGCTGTATATTCACTGTCACTTAATGTATCGAGTAACATGTTGGCCAGGAGATGACTCGACTTAACGTTTCTCTCACAGGAGAGAATCGGGGGAGTTATCCTAGTGTTGGCATTGCTTCTTTGGGCCTTTTTTAAATTGCTCTTAGAATTGGTCCTTTGAATTTTCTCACTAACCGGGACAGGGATTCTTGACTTTTTATTTTTTGAACTTAAGTTATGGTTTTCATCCGAATTGGTCGTATCTGAATTTTGTGAACTGGTAACGTACTCTAATATTTCGAGGATTTCTATACACTTATTCCCGTCACGTATTTCGGATTTTTGATAAAACCGCTTTGGGGGACTGTCTTCAGGTGACGATGATGCCTGGGTCTGCAAGGAAAGTTTTCCTCGAACAAACCGTTCTCCCTTTCTGTGATCCTTATCGAGATCTTCTGAACACGAATGGGAAACTGCATTCTTGACTAATTTGCGTCCACTTCTATTGTTATTGTTTTCACAATCTTTTTTCCAATGCTTCCTTAATAAGTTTTCATCCGACTTAGTAGCAACTAATCTGTTCGACCTTTGACTGATGCGCATACATTTATATTCATCTTGAGCTATTTTCGCAATAACGTCGTCAATTAGTGCATTTATTAAAATCATACATTCTCTTTCCATTTCTTTTTTGGATTTGTACACTTCTTTGTGATTTTGTTTCTCTAAGTCTCTCTTAAGTTGCTTAACTTTACTGCGCCTCGCACATTCCATGCGCATTTCTCTCTTCCTGTGACGTCTGAATAACCTTTGTTTTATTGTTTCTGGCATGTGATCAGCTACGGTGATATTTTCTTTCTCGCAATCACAGTCATCATCTTTTATTCTTATAAAAAAAGATTCACCCTTTTCTTTGGGAGATATATGACCATTTTTATCCGCATTTTCGGGAAGTAAATCTAGAACATCAATAGCTGACCGCACAAGGTCACTTCGTTTGATATTGAAAGATTTACGCAAAAGAATAGATCGCGGTGAATTGGGATCATCTAAGCTGTCCACTAGACTAGTACAGTCAGAGCCCAGTATTTCGGCATCTTCTGAAGATGAAGTATTTACCTCCATTGACTCTGTATGCGGAAAAGCAGAAAATCGTGGGACAATAGCGTTTTCATTAACTTCTGGATAATAATTTCCAGCACCAACACCACCTAATACTTCATACTCTGTAGAGTTTCTTTGGGTTTGCACTTCAATTGAATCAGTCTTAGGGAACGAACCTCCGTTATTGTCTATAAATACATCAACGTTCGATATTTCGATGTGTGAGATACTCGGTAAATGACTTTCAGGCGACTTTAAGTCCGGTTCCATACTCTGAAGCTCTTCTTGGAACAATTTTTGTATTTGCTGTAAAACTGCTTTGTTAACTGTCTCGTTTGGAATATTCAAAAACGATTCCGTCTTAGGTGGTCCAGAATGACGCACTGAATCATCAATACGTAAGCTTTCAGCCGATGTAAAGTTATTGTTAGTCTCGATACTGATAGCACTTTCACGAATATTTTCTCCCAACATATCACGTGGATTATTACAAATATCCCGTTTATTATCACTCTCGTATAGTTCTTCATTGCCAAATATAATTTGGTTATTAGATGTTGGACTTAAATGCACAATAGTGTTCACACCAGTATTTTGCAATTTTACTTTAATCTCTTTTTCTACGATACTCAATTTTCTATCGCTACCTATAGACGCGTTCATAGATTCCAATTGATCTGTCAATGAATTCAGACTTTCAACTAGAATATTTGAAACGTATTCATCTAAATCTATATTCGACGATGCTGTGCGATTCGTCAACTGATTTTTTGTTATTGGAGGAAGTGGCTTCTCGGGCGAAGCAACTTTAATCGGCGGAACTGATCTCACATCTACGGTTTCCGATACTACAACTTCTAAGAAGTCATAGGAGGGCGTTTCTAAAGTCAAAGGTCTAATATATGGAACTACATTACTTTCGTTATTTTCAGCACTGACAGATCTTTCACTTACTCGACCATCAATATAGTCACTCGTAGAAACCTGAGCATACGAATCGGATCCTCTGTAGCCATTTTCTTTCATTGTGGGCATAGACGTTGTAAAGGCATCTGAAGAATCAGTTAGAGATTGATCGGTAGCATCAACTAGAGGACTTCCAATGGGCGTGCGAATACTACGCGTCTCTGGTTTTTTATTAGTTCGTCGTGGAGATGTATCTCTGGCGAGTGATATATCTGGAATTGGGTCGGTGCATGATGAAGGAGCACGATTAGGAGATCCCGACGAGTCAGAATGTCGATCTCGAGAACAGTCGAGTCGCAGTCGACGTGGTGATGTACGTAGTTCGCAGTGCGAGGCGTCAAGAGAACGTGTACCACAGGGGGCACAAGGAGCGCAAGGGCAAGCACGCGCGGGTGATGCACCTGCCCGGCCCCACAGCCGCAGAAGTGCAGATTTGCGCATATGTTCTTTTTCACGTCTAGCCCCTGATGCTCTAGAGCCACACCAGGCACAGGATGCTCGTGTTCCGGACGACCCTCCATTCGCGCTCCACCGGCTTTCCTCACCTTCGCCCTCCGACCTTTGTTGAGCTAAACGATATCTGCAATTGCAAAACATCCAGAATTAATAATTTTTTGCTTCTTGCCATTGACTGATTCAATTGGACCTTATATATGTTTTTTTACTATCATAATAAATAGATTTTGTTGGCATTGACTTGTTATTAAATAAACATGTATTGAAATAAAAGATTGAGAGCTGATGAGCATTATTAAGATATGGAAAGACTATATTTTAGAGATTTTGTAAGTGGCGGAAAAATTTCAGTTCTTGATTTTTAGACCTCGTAATGGTGGGGGTGAAATTCAAAAAAAAATCTTTCATGAGATCCGGTATAAGTTCTAGCAATATCTGGCAACCATATCTGGCTCTGGTGTTGAATGCTGGTACTTACTTCCTCATGATGGTCTCAGGCACCGAGTACCGTCGACGTAACAATCCAGGCGAGGCAGATGGCCGTGCGGGCACTTCTCCGCTCCACATGTTTGCTCGCACGCTTGTTTTCTCACAGGTGTCGCAAGAATCGTCACTCACCGCTTTCCTGGAATTTAATAAATTTTATCATATCACCATCATGACTCAAAGAGGAATTTTATCTTCTTTTAGGTTTTTATATTACGCGAGGAAATGGGTAGGCGGCTCGTGAAGACCGACAGGACAGTAAGCCAGTATACTCGTAGTTAAAATACCAGAAGTCTCGCAGAGGCGTTGCGGGCATTTGGGAAATAAGCATGCTCTTTTCTTGAAGAAAGATGATAAATTTCTCGCAATCAATGGCCATGATTGCACTTATGACAACATTAAAAAACAATTTAAATATGAAAAGTAGGTCGTAGCTTAATCATTTAGATCGATCGCTAGGTTAAATAGCTCTTACCGCGGCCGGGTGATAGATGGATGACAAATTCTAACACTGGTTTTTTCAAATATCTATCCTCATCAGTGTTTCGGAAGGGACGTAAAACGATGGGTCGCGATTTGTGTCACTGAGAGATACTAGTCGTGAGATTGTTGAGATTGTGAGGGTTCCGGCCATGATATTGACGTGGTGATGACAGATGGTCTACGAACTAACTGAATGGTGGCATAGGTTTGGCTAGAGAACCTTGGTGGTCCCATGGCTCGATGAGCGGGTGATATAGAAAGGGAGTCGTGGGAGGTGGTGGAATGATATTGGCAAGCAGTTGGTCATCTCAACTCGCCCAAAATAGACATCCTCTGAAATTTAGGCGAACCCTGGTACTAGACCGGGATAACGCTGGGGAGGAACAGACGTCCGTGTGTCATAAAGTCATGTATATATTTATATTTAGCCGAGCAGAAGTTGTATAAAAATCACTATGTGACAAGTTCTATAAAGCAACTCTGCTTTTCTGTGTCGCATAGCGTCCAACGTCACACACTTACCGTTAATGTTGCGCGGACCATCCTACGGTCACATCGTCGCTTCTCCCACCTCGACGACATTTTTATATGATAATAGCTCTGCCCGCGTAAAATTAGGTAATAAAAATAGATTCAATTTTAGCGTGATTGTATATTGCCTCAAGTGGAGCTGGGCAGGACACTTGGACCGACGAGGTGATGACAGGTGGAGTAAGGCAGTGACTGAGTGGTGGCCGAGGACAGGAAAATGGATTGTTCGTCTAGCAACCACACGGGTCGACTAGATAATGTAACCTGTGGCGGGGCGAACCTGGTCCAGATTGGCAAGCGGGGCGCTTGTACCACTCCTTATGGTCTTGAGAGGCCTTTGCCCAGCAGTGGGAGAGAAAGGGCGGTGGGTGATGATGATGATATATATATATATCCTTCCTCGATAAATGGGCTATCTAACACTGAAAGAATTATTCAAATCGGACCAGTCGTTATTGAGATTAGCGCGTTCATGCAAACGAACAAAGAAACAAACTTTTCAGCTTTTTATATTAGTATAGATTATGTCGTTTAAAAAATCGGCTAGTGTCACGTCTTATGGAAAAGATATACAGGTGCTTGGTTCATTGGCTGATAAGAGACGAGCCTAAATTCGGGTAAGACCACCTCTGTCAGGTCCGCTAGTCTATATTTATTAGCACGAAAGGTCTTCTGACAGGAAATTTCGAAAACCGCGAGACGCGGTTTTTTAGTTTTATTGAGACCAACGAGCGAGCAATATATATAATATCAATCATTGCAGAGCTTGTGGGGGTTCCGAGGATGATGTCAGATGACAATCGGTCATCTTAACTCGCCCCACAGCTGTTCTCTACAATTTAAGGGGACCCTGGTACTAGCTCGGTATGACAGTAGGAAGAAGAAGAAGAATTATGTTTGCTATTTAAGTCTGTTTTGTACTCCTTTTCTCATAATTACCTTACAAGAATTAAACAAATATTTATTTTTGAAAAGAATTTGCAACCTTCTCATTCACAGGGTAACATGATTTCTACTCATGACAAGCTAACACGACCTTCTGTATTCTATTTCTTTACAAGTGAAGAAGCTATGTCGCATCTGTGTCGTAGCCGTTTAATGGAAAAAGTTCCGCTTATGCCGCTTCCAGTAATACAACGGCTCGCGTACGGTTCATATTTTCGCTTTTATATTCGCAATGTAGACCCGAGTTAAACTAGAATGTGCTTGCTGTATCCACGCAGTTTACATTAGAAAATAAAACTTATTCAAGTTGAACTTATAATGTGATGTAGGTGAAATAAGTATTACATGTAATTGGATACAAGCTGTGACTTCACATACAATTAGTTAAAAAAATAGATTCAATTATGCCTTACTCGATAAAGTATAAAGAGATTTTATGAAGGCTGTTATTTTTTTCAAATTCCTTATCCATATGATATACCAGCTGTGCCCGCGACTTCGTCCGTGTAAAATTAGGTAAAACGTTAGATTAAATTTTAGCGTCGTGATATATAGCCTATAGCCTTCCTCGATAAATGGGCTATCTAACGTTGAAAGTTTTTTCAAATCAGACCTAATGAAAGAATTAGTTAATATGTATAACATAAATATGTCAAATTTAAATTATTGATTTATCAATATTCTTTTATTAACGGCTTTTAAACTTACGCATATGTTATATCGGGATCGCCCGACATATGCGTGAGTTTAAAAGCCGTTTCTATAATTAGTATGAATTCCGCTCAGGAAAGTCTAAGTTCTAAAATTGCTATTTAGGAATACTTAAGGTTCGTGTAATGTTCACGATTTCCTTTCAATCAAGCGTAAAGTTCGATTTAAAAAAAATATTAAAAAGCAAATAGGTCTATAAGAAACTGCCAATGTAAGTATGTTAATAAAACACGATGTTTACTAATGTTATAATTAAAATTTGTTTTTTTTTTTACCAAATATATTTGGGCGTTATCCACACGACTGTACCAATAGGGCAATGCTAATTTATTAGTGGAAGCACAATGTGCTTGCCGCACCATTGTGTTTGTAATTGCTAATTGTGGTAAAAGTGTTACACCATACGCCTTCACGTGACGACACGGTACACTATAAGTTTCGGATAATGGTTTACACAGCTTATAGAATATTACTTAATACAGATTTATTTAATAACAGAAAACATTATTTTAATAGTAGTGATAAAGTAAACACGTTAAGTTAATGTAGGCGTTAAGTCGTGAGATCGGGAGATGTCAGACGGCTGTCGGCCATCTTAATTCTCCCCACAGCCACATCCTCTGCAATCTAAACGGACCGTAGTACTACATACATTCACCCCTAACACATGCTTCCTTAATAATATTAGTTTCTTTAAAAAAACCAACTTCAAATTGCCAGAACTGCATTAAATTGAAATGGTGCCACACGGGAAGCACCAGCTTTCAAATAAAAAAGAATCATCAAAGAAGGTTCGGATTGATCGAATGGAGAAAAACTGGTACAAACCGGGATAACACTACAAAAAGAGAAGTTAGTTTAATCCTTCGTCAACGTCTGCAAATGTATCAAAGTTAATTTCACTTATTTATATATATATAGAATATTTCTTATATATAGATTTTTTTCTTATATGTAGAATTTTCTTATATATAGAATTTTTCTTAGTCTGCAATTTGAAGTACCGTATTCTAATTCGAATCACGTTAAATAGATCGAGGCGTTATTAGCATGGGAGGGGTGAAGCGAATTTTGGTGCGGATATTTTCCTTATAAACGTCCATTGTAAATCTTAAGATCGAACCTTTTGTCCGTTTAGAAAGTGAGCGTCTGAGATGCGGATGGCATCGCAATCATCTGAGGTGAGAGGACGGACTTCCTTGATCCATCAGACTCTCACTAAATTTTATAATGGACACGATGCACCGTATTACGAATACATTTATTATTTTTGAAATAATACAGACGTAGATGCAGTTTTGCCTTTATTTGACCAGGGTATCTATGTGAATGAACCCAATATTTCTATATAAGTTCCGCTATATCGACCATTTAAATAAATTTATCATACTGTTATCAATGATGGTAGCACTGCTATAGCGATATTTCTCTCACGCCGCCATTGCAACCGGCCAATAGTGTTCGTTTTACGTCATCGTCTTGTTGGCAATACTGATAGACAATACAATAAATTTTCTATCGATAAGTCAATATATATACATATTACATCTAATTTTATAATATATATTATCCTATAAATACTAGTTCTTACCAAAAGTATATACAGGGTTCTTTGCATCCTCAAAAATGATAGTGTATATATTTTTTAGGGTCAAAGGTACATTTACGCCGTGATTTTCACATATGACAGACTGCTTCTGACGTCATCCCCCGAATCCTCGAAATCCCCACAATCTCTATATTATCACTCAATGGCTTTAATCGGGACTCACCTTTTACGTGCCTTCCGAAACACGGAGAAGGTTGTGTATTAGAAAACCAGTACTAGAATGGGTCACCAATCTATCACACGATAACGAGGCAAAGTACCCCGAATTCAGATAAATCTAAATGAAATTATTATAATTTTTAGATAAAAAATTATTTGCATTATCCATTTTGTTTATTATAAAAATTACTTTCGCCAAAGGTTGTTTGTTAAGAGATTGCTTCAGCAATAAAACCGCCTTTGCACGCATATTTATAGTTTTAAGTTAAAATAATTATTTCTTTTGTTAATGTGCAATAAAAAAAGTATCTATCTATCTATCTAATTTAAGTGTCTGTTTGTTACGTCGAAATTATTTCTTTACTAATTTCATATGACTATATATACGATGTCTATAACAAAATCATAAGTTTAAAAATATTCTCTGTCTGTTCCGAGTATCTTCGAAACTGAACAGATTTCGGTGGAACTTTCAATGACAGTTAGCTAATATTGCAAGGAGTACATAGTCTACTTTAGTTTTAGAAACATAATCACTGAAACCACACTGACTTAGTCGCGGGGTACGGTTAGTGAACGATAAAAAATATATATGATAAAAATGATAATTCTAGTTAATAACTTCGCTATTGTTAGGTGCGACAAAAACCAATATAATCTATTATGCATATTTTGTGATTTTGTTAGAATACATATAATAAAAACTACAATCGTTTTGTCAAAAACAAAACTTTAGATAGATACGTTGAATTGTCAGATATAGCACAATTTTATAAATTTGATGTTGGTAAAATCTCATGAGAATTGAAACTTTATTTGAAATTTTTATTTTATAATTTTGCACGCCATCTTACAGCAGATTGTACATACATTTTATATAACAATAAGAACGTTGTAACAGACTGGTAAATAAAGAATTTGAATTTGATAAAAATATCGACATCATCATTCTTTAACATCCCTATTCCCTATTATATTTTCCCTCCGGGATCGAAATAAAAGGGCATACTATTACGTTTATTTTGTCAATAAATGATTATGAAATTGAATTAGAAAAGTTGTTATATAAGCGGAAACCTTATCAGAAAAACCTTTTACTTCCCGAAGTAAATTGGTTCATACTTTATGTTCCAAAGTTTGCGACCGAATTAGAAAATATTTTCCTTTCAGATACTTTTTGAGTGAGCATGGAACCATACAAATGTATATTTAGTTTTAAACTTGACAATCAAGGTTTTGACTATTGAAACATTGAACAATTTTTAGAGATTTATATAAATAAGAGATTGCCGGCTGGTCGAAATTCGTCCACAAACCTTTCTGCGTAATACGACATATATTGTTCTATTCCCAGAAAAATAAAATTTAGGTTAGTTGACCTCTTATATATAGAGCTTTTATATATATACTAAGTGCTACCCGCGATTTCGTCCACGTAAAATTAGGTAACAAAGTTTAGCGTGATGATATATAGCCTATAGCCTTCCTCGATAAATGGGCCATCTAACACTGAAAGAATTTTTCAAATCGGACCAGGTTTGCTAGCTGAAACAGGAATGACGCCAACACAGTGCGGCCGTATTTATACCTTTCATGAAGTTTACAATGTTTCCGGGTATTAAGAAAATGTGGATACAGACATAATCATATTTAAATCAAATTTAAGCAACAATAAGACGTATCCATATTATAATATACACTTTTATATACATCATACATTTAATTTTAAAATCCCCGCTGTCTCCTCTGCAATTTATGCGCAGCCTAAGACCTCCTAGTAATTTGAATGCAAGCTAAGTGCAATGAATGAGTCTGTTTAAAAGGGTTTTAATGCAAATGATTGCCTTTATTGCGATGAGGTGCCGCGGGACTCCGACGCGTCGTCGCTGGACTCGTACCCGACGCGCGCGCACGCCAAGCGGCACACCGCCGCCAAGTACAAGCAGCACGCAGATAAACTGTCTGGAGTAGCCAAACAACTTACAATCAAAGCAAGCGGTACATACGTCGGTAGTCCACTCTCTCATGGGGTTTCGAAACTGTTATCTGTCTTTTAAACAGCACTTTAACAAAAAAAAAAACAATTTAAGACTTTTCTAGCTGTTTTATTTCACGGATATTCTTTGCAAAGGCAAAACCGATTTTAATGGATCTTTCAGACACAGATAGCTAGTTTTATAATAGAAGAATTAGTGACAAAAACTTAATGTTTTAAAATTAGACCTAATTTTAAGCGGACGAAGTAAACGGCAACAGCTAGTTTAAAATGATAACGTTGGCTTCTAGGTGAAAATGTGACGTCACAAGTCTATTAGGGTGGTGGGTATGCCCATCGTGCCCACCACCACGTATCCGCGCCTGCTCGTAGGAATAGGAAATAATAATATATTTATTGCTTGCAATCTCGTTACACCTCTAATAACAAATATGGCGGTGACTTAGAGTGTTTGAACGTACGCCGGGACTCAGCGGGACTGAGTCGTTATTAAATTAAACTCAGCGTAATATTCACCACAAATCACAGCTGCGTAGCTAAATTTCCGTTCCGCAATAATTCAGTAGCATTTACTGAACAGGTATAAATTAAAGCTCACCGGTCCAAAAATTCTTATCATAAAACATTACGCCGATGAATAACGCCATCGCTGGGTGCAATTTATTTATGGCGTTGGTTAGTTAATGACCGTGAATTATTTTTGAACGATTCAGACTAATGGAACTTGAAATTTCAACTTCACCACCTTGACGTCCGGAAATTCACAACCGTAGGGTTCTCAAGAAACTTCTTACTTCGCACAATACCTATGTGGAATCAATTACCAGCTTCTGTATTTCCGAAGCGATACTTATTCAAGAAAAGAGCATACTTATTCCTCAAAGGCCGGTAACGCATCTGTGAGCCCTCTGGTGTTACAGTTGTCCATTAGTAGCCACCCGAGTAAACCACCTGCCCGTTTGCCCCTTGTTATCTTAAAAAAGAGAATGGAACTCTTAGGTAGTGTTACGCAATAATATTCTATTATTTGATATGAAATATCTAAAGCAGCGGGTTAAGGTGGGGTTTGATCAAACGAACATAGAGACATTTTTTTTCTCGATGTTTTAGTGTAAACGAAAGCCTGTTCTTAGTTTTTAGCTCGATTACAGAAAAATATCAACGAGCTAAAAACTAAAATGCAGATACAACGTAAAAATTCTCTACGCCTGTTTAAAATAATAGAATTTGATAGAGTAGGACTAGAATGAGCATTGGTTCATCTGGTATAAATCAACCTTTCGGCTACGCGTTTGTTTAGTCTACGCTGTGTTTTCGGCTAAGCGTTTTTACTTAGCTACGCGATCCTTTTGGCTACGCGTTTCTTTCGGCTGCGCGTTCCTTTCGGCTACGTGTTTCTTTCGGGTACGCGTTCCTTTCGGTTACGAGTTCCTTTCGGCTACGCGAAGCCACGCTATGATTATAGTGCGTTAAAGTAGCGTCATGCGCAAATGAATTCTGTGAGTTTCAACACTCGACTTTGCAATTGCCCATTTCTACTGTTGCAATGAGCTCATATACCTATATATATTCTATATATCTATCTATGTAAGAAAATAGATAAATTCTTTACTTTTGCATAAAAAGTTAAGTAAAATGACTTTGTACAATTTCTGTTGCTAAGGCAATTTCTTACAAGGCAACCTTTGTTGAAAGGAGATTTTTACAATACATGTTTAAGCGTTGCCAACATTTTTGTTTTAATATCGTTGTCTTTAGGTTTTTAATCTAATCTACAATTTATATATTATGGGATAAATTATCTTATACACTAAATACAAAGTTTGCTGACTCCACAGAGAAATTGTAAAAGGCAAGAAGTTCCTACAAAATAGCTTTGATTTTTGGACATCGATGTGAAGGAAGCGCTGCAATGCCTTATATTATGTTCACTGCATTGTATTACATAACTAGTCTGTAACCACAATATAATAAGATTTACACAAATATAAAACAATTGTGCACTGTATACACAATAAAGCGGGGAAATGACGCGAATGCTAATGAACGCGTCTGAGAGCCCTCACTCAACAATTATCATGCTTTATGCGGCCGCAATTCAGTTGTGTCAATGATGTAGGGCCATTTGCGTAATGTGGAATAGACACAATATGGTAGACCTCCTTTTGAAGACATTAAATAGAGGTTTTTTGTAGAAACATAATTATGGTTAAACGAATAAAATGGTTTGGGCGCAACTTCCCTTCATTATTAATACAATTATTTCTAGTGACAAAATTTTACAAATTAAATGGATACACAATAAAATCAGTCAATAAAGGTAGATACTTGACCACTAAAATGAAACAAGTAATTTTCTTATAAAAATAAACCGAATCTAATTCAACATTGAATACTGTCGCCACTTTTCAAGAAGGGTTAACACTTTAAACTGTCATAGACTGTGATATTTCATAAGTGGGACGGGAAATGTGTGCAAGCCGGGAAATGTGTGAAATAACACTTCCGGTTCTATTGCTGCTTGGAATTGACGAAAGATATTTACCACTCAAGCTAGAGTGGACGTCCTTCGCGATGAAGTCATTAATTTGGTAATTATTTTTATAAGCAATTGACACTAGTTCACAACTCACAGCTGCGTTGCCGACTGTATGCAATGCCATGTTGCCAGTCTTTAAGTATACTTTTATCAATTAAATCTCTAACTCTTATCGTTTCTGTAACATCGGATGTATCAGTTACTAGCTTAGAAATATGCGAGGCCAAGGAAACCTATTAATGACGACTTGATCTTGTTCACATCCACATAAAATTTGAAAACATAATTAAACTATCAATCTATGTTCTACATTAAATCAATGTACTTTATGAAGAGCTTATTAAGACGGACCAAAGTTTCGGTTTAAAGCACTGTAGACTATCTAAATATTTGAAATATTGATTAACAACATCAGAGAAACAATATTCCAAATATCCACTTATATCAAATTTAGTTTGGATCTCGACCACTAATACATCTTTACCACAACTATTTCTGTTGGCGTAGCCTCTCTATTTAAGAGCTTCCAATCTTCCGTTAACTCAATTAACAGTGATTATTGAATTTCCCTTAAACATTTCCGCCTTCAAACGAAACATATTGAATATTCTACGTAACAGCAACTGATGACTAAAAATAATTTGACGAGTGACGGCGGCCCGCTTTGAAACTCCGCAGGTAATATGAGATTGTCTTAGCTGTCGTGCAGCTCTGCATTGATTTACAAAGAAACATGGACAAACATAATTTGCGAAATGGAATTGCTTTTAGTAATGCTGTGATGCCACCTGGGCCTCAGCTGAAAATCAGCGTCGTGTGTTATCAGCATTATGATACACGACATTATGCTGAGCTGTAGACCCTTTCTATATGGTGTTACAGACAGACATAATTCTTAGTATAAGACTACCTCTGTTAGTATGTACTGTTTGTAACACTTTCAGAATAAATGTGTTTTCTTTCTTCTTCTTCTTTTCTTAGCTTAGCACTATGAGAATATTTGGGTTAATAACTCAGTATCGTGATGAAAGATCTTCATTTTTCCTTCCCATTACTTTATATTTCATCGACATAATCCAACTTTATAATTACACATAATATAAATAAAATCTAATTGTCTGGACCATTCTAGAAATTCAACAATTTTGTGTTCACTTTTAATGTCCTAAATAAAATTACAAAAATCATTCATCTCGGAAATGAGAGGTTACAGATATTGCCATCCTCATCCCACTCATGAGCGCACAATGTATCGTAAACATTGGGAAGCAATCGTCAACAAAATGTTGACGCACAAAACAAGTCAAGAATCCGCGCTGCGTTACCCCTGTTACGTACTTTTAAGTTTTATTTACATTGCGGTTTAATGTAAAAATATTGTAGAAATTTGTTTATGATTTAAAATCGCATTGGGACAGATAGTAAGTAAGTAATGATATTATATATATCCAGTTTAAAAAAACGGTAAAAAAAATTGTACATTTCAAGAAATTGACGAAGATAAATTTCACCACTGGGGAGTCTAGGATCCTATACTGAACCCATGGGATGCGTATCCGGTACGATGACTTTTACACTGTGTATACCACTGTAAACTGAATTTGCAACACATACGGTGTACTGTCCTTGCTGATGGTACACAAAAAGTCTTTCAGTTATTTAAGTGTGTAAAAATGCGTAAGTCAGTCGACGCCTTCGGGCAGTGATCAATAAAAATGGAAACAAATAAAATACCCGAAAAGAGAGAATACAAAATAAAAAAGGACACAGCAACAAGTGACACAAAACCAAACACTTAACAAATTGGTTTTGCTTGTAACTGTTTAAAAAAAATCCTACAACAGAAAATTGAACCGACTCTAATGACGCGGAAAACCTGAGCTTACAGAAATAAAATTTGAAAGAAATTGCCGCGCTAGAAGAACTCGCAGGAATACATTCGCGACTCGAAAATACCTTAAAAAGCAGCCTACTATAGTAATCGGATTATGGTGTAGTGATGTGACCCGGTTATCGAACTTATAGCGTACATGAAAAACTTTATTTAAATTCGCGAATTAATACGAGGCAAAATAGGCCACACTACCGAAGCCCAGCACTACACTGACTTCCCAATGTGCCTCAACGCAAGTTTCCTCGACACACATCCATCAGTAGATGGACTCAACAAAGGTTACTCGTAAAGTAGATAGTAAAATCAAAGTTTACAATTTATACCACCTTGGCGTTACCTTCAAACGTTCCAAATAATGGCGAGCTTAAATCATTAATTTGATCATTTAACATCCCGATGCCGGCATTGTTATGTTTAACTATTTCCAATTGTTCCAACAGATGTAGTCGGATACCTTAATCGCAGCTTTGTAGCTTTGTAGGTCAATGGTTATACTATACAAAGCTGATGGTATCGATTATTTGTTTCAAAATCGATTTTAATTTAAGTCTGGTTTTATCTAATACTCTTACACTATACTAATGTATAAAGCTGAAGCGTTTGTTTGTTTGAACGCGCTAATGAGATTTGCGCGTTCAAGCAAACTACTGGTCCAATTTGAAAAATTATTTTACTGTTAGAAAGCTCATTTATTGAGAAAGGCCATAGGCTGCATATGATCACGCTAAAATGAGATGCATTTCTTCAGAAAAATGAGTTATTTAAATCTAAATATTGTATTAATATAATAAAATACAATAAATATGACCACAATTACAAACTAGTGTTTTTTGGACAATTACTTAATAACCATATTTTCTATTTCTTACCTTCTTTGTTATTATCATATTATTCTTATCGTTTACTCATCCAAGACCTTTTTAATATTAATTATTTATTAATAATACTATACAAGAAATAAAAATTAATTCGTGTAAAGCGAAAAATTTAATCTCATCGTTATCTTTTACGATACTATAATTATGGGGAAGTTTATTGAAGATTGTATAAAACCTTTTGTGTAAAATGTATTATGAGAAAAATACAGCTAAAAATTAATTATCGATATCACGATCCGTTCATTCGCACATCCGGCTCTAATGAGATTATCGTCATGTGGAACAGTTATATCAACAATCATTGCCCGGCGCGCTGATCGATCTACCAACATTATATCAGGTTTATTGGCTACAATACACCTGTCAGTGATAATAGATCAATCTATTATTATTATTATTTAGTCAATTTTTTTCCATTTTAGGGCAAAATATATGTTATAGGGGGATTACAGCTATTAGCTTTTTTAGGTATAGGTCTTCCAAATACTTCCAAACACTTCCAAACACTTTATTCATTAAGTCTTTGTGTCTCCATGATATCTATACACTATATATATATTTATAGTTAGTAAGGCAAGTTTAATTGAATGCAGATGAAGCCATGAGAAACAGCTATTAATAATATATTAACATGAACTTGTATATTTCCAGAATCCTTCACCAATGTTAAATGATTTGGCTCTCTTGATGTCTGGTGCTCGCAGACAGTAAGTATCTACCTCTTGCTATGTATATAAAGTTATGTCCATACACCTGGGTCATGTGAACGAAGTAGCAGTTACTATACTAACTGGCTGGTACAATTCTTTTTGTGTTTATTGATGTGATAATGTCTTATAAATTGTTGAACACCAGCTGCACGCACAAAAAAATATGTCTCATTGTCACGTTGAGTCACCTGAGCTGAGCGTGTAAGCCTTTTCTTGTGGGATAGAAAATAATATTTATAGCGGCTCTCGTACTGTTGAGAAAATTTTCATTAACTTTACCAAGAGAACCATGGGATAAGATAGTTTTAACATTTTATTTTGCGTTACAATATTGACCACTAATTAAAACTACTCATTTATTTTCAGTGGCATAAACACTACAACTATATATACAGCGAACCCAACCGAGACGCCATCCAATACCACCACCACCGCTTCCAACACTACGAGCGGCACTGCGCCCCCCGACGGCGCCCCGCCCGCGCCTGGCGCCAATCCCGCCAACGCGAACGCCCCCCGGGGACACACTCTGATGGACGAGTTGCTGTGGATGATAGGAGGGGGGCGGCCCCCCGCGGGTGCCTTGACAGCCGGAGCACCGTTCGTGCTGGTCGGAACTCCCGGCGATTACGTGTTTGGCGGCGACGGTAATATTTTAATTATTAATCACACAGAGAGAAAAAAATTGTGACATGGTAACGTCTTATAAATTAATAAACCGGCTGCAAGCACGAAAATATGTCACATTCTGTGTGAGCCCAGCATTCATGCAAGCGAGAGGGCAGAATAGGTGATATGGAGGTAGGATGTTCCGCCTAATCCGAGCGTACAAGCGAGAGCGCGGAACAAGCACGATCAGCCTTAGTGTTTGTCGTTATCACGTCAAATTATCGTCTGTAAATTGACTTTACAGACAACCAATACTTTTTTGACATAATTTTTTTTTTTTGAAAACAATATTAGGAATATTTTTTAGGTATGTCTAATATTCCCTTTTTCCCCTCCTACTAAGCTAAGGGTTTAAACCGGGTACCTTGCGGATTTCAGTCCATACCTTTTACCGTTGAGCTATTGAGGCTCTAGAAAATATAATAAATGTGTAATTTACTTCTATTGTGTATAGTTTTTTTATGTGTTATCATTCTATCAGCATGCAAGGCTTCTCGCCTTTTTAAATCTGATGGTTTAATAGCAGACTTGAAAAGGCGAGAGGGTTTTTTGCCTCACCCAACCTCTATAACATGACAAGACATGCGTTCTTTTAAGCCTTGTGTGTAATGAAGCCTGGAGTTCAGTTGATAAAGGGTTTTGGGTTGGGGATGACAAGATAGCCATTCAGTATAAATCTTCCCTTTACCTCGGCCTTAACCAGGGGCACTCAGCGTGTATAGTTAAATAATTTTTAAAGTGTTTCAACAGGCGGCTGTTACCTATAACACAGGCATTAAGTTGTCTACCTTAGGAACAGACGTCCGAGTGTCATATAGTCCTGTATATATTATTTATTTATCAATAACAAAAACATCATTGAAAATTATCTTACAAATCGTTTCGGTAACCTCCGTAAATACAGTTTCTTAGTCAAGAAATGCCAAAGAATGTTGAATAAATATTGAATATTGAACAAATATTGAATAAATGAAAAAAAAAAAGATTTTCCAGATGCGGGATATGTATATGCGGGGTAGTCGATCCGTGTAAGAATTGTTTTCCTAAAAAGGGGACTTGTCACACTTGCTATACTCGACGGACACGACGAAATAAATTGTATGGAGAGCGTTCACATTGACGAGGGTCTGTTTTGCAAAATGGTGATTCGGGATTGAATGATAATCCCCTGTCAGAGCGGACAATCCTCTGCTTGGGACATTAACGCATCCTTAGAATTATACATAATTGCAATTCTATTATTATTTGTATATCCATCATTATACACTAATGTAATAAAAATCTATACTTTAATATCTAAAGCTGAAAAAATTGTTTGCTTGCTTGAACGCGCTAATCTCAGGAGCTACTGGAACGATTTGAAAAATTATTTCAGTGTTATATAGCCCATTTATCGGTGAAGGTTATAGGCTATATATATCATTACGCTAAAATTTCATTTTTTAAAAAACTAATTTTATGCGGACGAAGTCGCAGGCACAGCTAGTTTAATTTATATAAAAATCATCCGTTGTCCGTTAGTTTCGTTACAACTGGAAAACCGTTGGACGGTCTTAAATCCTGTTTGTTTTGTTTCAGAGAAGGTTTAAAGGAAAAGAAGCAAAGGAAAAGCCTTAAGATTATTTAAAAATACAAAGAAAATGCAGATTTAATCCCTACTTCACAATACTTTAAAAATATGTCGTTTATTGGCCTTTTGCGTGTCGTACTATGTCAAAATATTATCTCATAAAACCAATGGCCAGTGTCATGTTTTATACAAAGACACAAAGGAGATTTGTTAATTGGCTAAAAGCAAATGGGCCAAAATTCGGGCAAGACGACGTCTTCTTCGTCGGCGAAAAATGTATACAGTACTATATGACACACGGACATCTGTTCCTAAGGAAAATAACTTAATGCCTCGGCGGAAATCGAATCCACGTCCTCCGGAGCGGAAGGCACGGCGCAGGCAGCAAATCCCACTGCGCCGACGGGCCAGTCTGGACAATATCGACTGTGATTAATTATTTAACGTCTTCAATTTGGTCTCCATCCTATTAATATTATAAACCCGAAAGTTTGTACACATGGATGTATCGATGTATGTTTGACGCTCTTTCACGGCAAAACCTCGAATGGATTTTCAAAAAACTTTACAATAATATATTTTATACATCAGAATAACACAAAAGATATGTATTATACAGATTTGTAAGTTTCCCAGGGGGTCTTCTTCCTTTAACTGTCCGATAACTGGTCAGATCCACTAAGGGTACGCGACTCCGGAGCACCCTGCTGTCATTGCCACTCCACCTATACCGTCCGTGATCTATAGATGGTATCTATAGATGGTATTATTGTCGCGTTTCGTTCGGAGTGTAAGAGTTCCCGGTAACCTAAACTCGTCATTGGGGTCGGCAACACATCTGCTTGTCTCCTGGACGTGCTACTATCCATGGGCGTCGGTAGGCACTTAGCAGCCTGCTGCCTCCTTCTTTGCCCCGTGTAACATAAAAACATTACATTGTTGACATGCCGGCATCCCGTAGAAGCGTTTCAATGCTTCTTTCCTCATCCGAACGGCTAAGGCGTGGAATGCTCTCCCGGCGTCTGTGTTCCCAGACCACTACAACAAGACGTACAGATACTCATATACTATATTAAAAACTTAAAACTATACTAAATGACAAATGAAAAAAAAAGAAAATTATAATTTGAACAAAACCAAAATATGTGTATCAGTTTGTTTGTTTATGTGTGTATGAGTATTTACTAACACACGGACCAAGTCGTCGGCAAATAAAAAAAAGTAAAATTGAATTATATGTATACAAAGCATAGTAAACTGTATAAATCATAGCGCAAGAGACATTGTCCCAAACTAATATGAAGGTACAACGCAGAGTGATAGGGTGCATAACTATCAGTATCTGAGTTTGAAACTCACACTAGTGAGGTGAATACTAGCCACCCACGCTAGCACTATAACAAAGAAGTGGTATCCACGAGATTCCTTACGGATGTCAATCACCACTTTCTACCGAGCAATAGAAGCTAATCGCGAAAAAATATTAAGATACTTTCAAACATTTCCAAGTCTATGGCAGCCCATCGTTAATGAAACATAAGGGGTGTGCAGCATCCCTTGGCGTATCCCTTGTACATCCTGGGTTAGGCTACAAATACAGATATATCCACTAATCTCCAGTCGTTCGACCGTCGTCGTACGAAAATGCAACCTATTTTATAGAGCATTGAAGATTATGTTTTTCGACACGGTGTAAAAACTCAATTTATTTTTTATGATTTGCGACTTGTTTTTTTTTTTTATTTCAGTGCTGTGGCCTGTATTTAATACACATGTCAATTAGTTGATAACTTAGTGAGATTTTTTTTATGTATAAATAAATAAATAATAAATACATAAGACTGTATAACACGGACCTCTGTACCTAAGGTAGACAACTTAATGCCTGCGTTATAGGTGACAGGCGTCTGTTATACACTAATATTTTTTTTAGAAATATATAAATACATACATGTATATAATACACCCAGGCTCGAGGCGGAAATCGAACCTACGGCCCCCGGAGCGAGGCAGGATCACTGCCCACTGCACCTACGGCTCAGTCACCTATATTTTTCAAAGATTTGTTTTCTACAAGGAATAGACATTTTTTTATTAGGCGAAAATATTTTTTTTAACAACAGTGACTTTATTTTATGAATAAATATAAAATATTCTAAAAATTGCCATGTCCCTAAATCAAATGTTACAGTGGCTTTTTACACCTTTATGGACCATTAGGAAAAAAGGTGGCAAAAATCTTGATATTCCACTGAGTGACTCTGAACGAATACCCCATTTCTAAGCAAACGCTATTTGTACCAATAATCACTAATGACGGCTTAGTCACCCACCGACCCCTTTTGTGTTCCAAAAGATATATCTTGCGCTTTTTGCGAAGGGACATTTAAAAACATTCCCTTTAATTAAATTATGCCGGGTTCCAGAAAACACTATGAATCATTTTTAATTTGATATTTAGTGATTCTATGAAAGTATGATGGTTCGTTCGAAAAAAATCTTTTGGGATTATTTTACTTCTGGCAAATCTAATCAAGCTTTTGGAAAAACTACAATAGCGATATTAAGTTTCTAGGTAGCAAAATTTTAGATATAATTCACTGACTGGTATTGAAAAACACTCAATTTTTAACAGCCTACAGAACTAAAATATATTGCTTCTAGCTGTAACCCGCAAATTCGTCCGCGTGGGCCCCCCTTATCACTTAGGAGTATCAAAAATAGATACTAGCCGATTTTAAAACCTACTAAATATTTATAAAAATCTGTCAAGCCATTTCGGAGGAGTATGGTAACTAATATAGTGACACGAAAATTTTATATATAAGATTTGAATGACTGTCTAGCTCCTTGGCGCCTTAGTAGCGGCTTTGTCTTCCGCTCTGGGGGTTGTGGGTTCGATTCTCGTCTCGAGTCTTTTTTTAAATGTTCGTTGAAGTCCAAGGATGGTTTTTAGGGCGAGAAAAAATCGAATAATTGCCGGGAAAACCCTGAAAACAGCCCTTTTCCTTTTCCCATACAAATGTTTTATATCTAAAATGAAGAGTCAATTTGAACTTACGGGGATGGGAACGGGAACGGGAACGGGATAGGGATAGGGAGCGGGAACGAGAACGGGAACGTGGATGATATAGGATAATAGAAGTAAATAGTAAGTAGCCCAACGTTCGGGCAGAACATCGTCTGCCGGGACCGCTAGTCCTTAATAAAATCGACTCTTCAACACCGAACAGTACGAAATGTTTGAGCTGTGACCACACTGACCTCCATCACATCGCGGAAATGGCTGCCCCGAAGAAGTTCTATAAAGAAACTATAACTTTAGATGAATAATTAAATCGAAGATGACAATAAAATGAAATGAAAAAGATACGAAAATAACAATGTTACGGACCTTCACCCCTTGGAATATACAAGTACAATAATAAAGAAAAATTAAAAATTAAAAAAAGACTAAAAAAAATGTTCGTTCTAAGGCACGACTGATCTGAACACGACGGCTAACGATGATCTGATGACTGAACACACGACGAATGATAATCGTAAGAAATACTGATCTCAACAACTGACGATGATTAAACAAAGATCATCCTCAACTCACAAACTTAATCGAGGTGACGACATAAAACGCTCATCTATCTAACCTGCGGTTTTAGCGGCACGCAATGCAATGTAATTAAATGTCGGTATAAAACACCTTGGCATCATTATGCGGCGACACGTAAGCTGGATCTTGATGAAGTTCCCACATGCAGATTATGCGTAGAGAAACGAGAATATAATTTACTTAATGCCCTTATATGAGGCATGGTTAAAATGTCGAGATATTACAATTATCTTCAGCAAAGTTACCAAACTTTACTCATGTTATTCCTTGTAAGAAAATGTCGTACATAATTTATTTTGTAGACATTTTTGGCGTATATCCCTTTTTTTTGTAATTAAAGGTATGAGGTAAATAACCTTCTTTCCCTATATATTAAAAGTATTATGCGGCAGAATAGTATACCTAATTATGGAGTAATAGTATAACTATTTTGACCTCGAGTATATCGTGCACTGTACATTCAATTATTATAGTTGAAGTAGCGGAGCCAATAGACGGTATCCTGTCCGAACGTCGGTTTACCTACTCTTTACTACAATCTATGATCCTATGGAATTATTTCCCGTTACCGTTCCGTTTCTTTTCGCTTTGACATTTCAATTTGATTATACAAACCTTGTCCCAACATCACGAACACAACTAAAAAGAAAGTATCTAATCTAGTGCAGTCATTGGGCATTTAGTACGTGCATAATTTTTAGCGACTCATATTTAGTCGCGACTATAAATTGAGATGTAGGCTATTCTATCTTTCAAGTTGGATCAAATTGCACACGCTCTCTAAATTTGATTAAAATCGGTTGAGTAGTTTAGGAGTCCATCGCGGACAAACAAAGTGACGCGTAATTTATATATATATACATATAAAGATTTACACTTTATGTGTTACTTTGCAACGAATTTATTCAATAAATTAATAGGTACGACATTAATAAGGATATAATAGCAGCTAGTGCTGTCATAGAGCTAGGATTAAATAACAGAAAATATTGTTTTCTAATCACTTACTAAGTTTTTTCTTATATTACAAGGTGCAAACGCAGGTGATTCATCACCCGAGTGACATCCGACGCCCATGGACATCTGCACCACCAGAAGGCTCGCAGATGCGTTGCTGGTTTCTAAAGAGTGGTTTAGGCAGCCAGAAACTCAGGAACCGAACGAAACGCGACAACAATACCATCGCTCGACGTGACAGCATTGCCGCCACACGCCCACCTTAAGTGTGAAAGAGGTACTGCCAGGACGTGCCGGCCCAATTCAGCTGCAGACCAAAAGCGTGGCGCTAATTTTGATTACATAAATAGATAGTAGTAAATAAAGGGTTGGAGTAAAAGGATACAAAGGTATATATATGGAAAGGATAAAAACGTAAAAATATTACCTCTAATTAACAGCCACAAAAAGTATAAAACATTAACTATTTACGACATTTTTTTTTCTTAATCGCATTTTCGTTAGTTTAGGCAACCTTTACGTGACTCTTTATTTAAAGCTTAATCGTTTGAAGGGCCCTAAATGTTGTAACTCCTTAAATATGTGGTAAGCCAGTCACGTTAGAGATTACGAAATGTTAGTACTAAGCCAGGAGACCCGCGGTTTTTGCGTCACGAAAGGTAATTTAATCGAACATACGATCTTAAAAGTTGGACGTTGGACACAATATTTATAAATAAACTCGGTTGAACGCGACAGCACTTAAGACGGCTGCTTCGTTTAATGTCGAAAGGAAACGCAAAGGAAACGCCGTGTAGCAATCGTGTTTGATAAAATGTATTTTTTAAGAAAGCATTCTTACGTTTTATTACAGTTTTGAACATAATACTCTGATGCGCGAGCATAAGCGTAGCTAAATCCGTGTCCGGCATTTTTGTCGATCGCATGGTTAAGCTGTTCTTACCGCTGCCGGGTCATAGATGGGTAACCCATTTTAATACTTGTTTCGGAAGGCACCTAAAACAGTGGCTTCTGATATTAGTCTTCAGATTGTGCGAGTTCACATCGTCTATAATTGAAGCGGGATCTGGCACTAGACCAGAATAACGTTAGGTAAAGGAAGACTTTAAAGCGCGATATAAAAAATAGGAATTATACAAACATTAAAGTATGTAAATGATGGTTTTCGTTCTTAAGAACACTGATTGCAGTAGATAGATATAGTAGATGAACATTCATCCGATTGTAGATGGACATTCATCTGATTGTAGATAAATATTCATCTGATTGCAGATGAACATTCTTCTGATTGTAGATGAACATTCATCTGATCGTAGATGAACATTCATCTGCAATCAGTGAGGTGAACAGATCAAATCCTGTAGAGCTATAGTAGTGGCCCCTCCTAACATAAGCTTTTTAAAAAGCTGCCAAAAATAGGTCTAATATATAATTAATTTAAAAAGAAAATAATCCGAATTTCAATATAACGAACCATTTTTAAGGAAGAATGAATAAACGTTAACTCACTTCAAGCATTCCAGACTAAAGAAGTATTTAAAAATACACACCTAACTAAGTACTGGAAAGCACCGATACTGCAAAGATCGTTAAAATATGATTAATAAATTTCTTAGGTGTATTTTTATTCAGAAATTGGGGTCGATTTCTTAACGCACAATTTACTTCTTATTAGGAACGCTTTCAATTACAACCCTACTCTATTAAAATTATTATACGAGGGGAGTCTACATCTTAAAAATTGTATCGCTTTCAATTAAATTTTGAACAGAAAACGTTTATTGGTTCCATCGAAGAAGGTTTATTTTTACACTTGCTTAATCATGAATGGGTATATTTTCGTCGCGTCACCAGAAAAAATGTTGCTTAATATTGGTATTTTATGGCATCTATATATTAAATAGGCAAAGAGAAAACTTTAGGTACCATTTTATGAAAATTGCGCAGACTGAGGAGTACGAAATTTGGCACAATTGCCAAAGCCAAAGCGTAATCGTGACTCTATATTATATTAATTTTCTAAAAGAACAATATATATGTGGTTGTACCCACGGCGTGTGGTGCGAAAAAAGGTTTCTCGGCAAATTTCGACCAGCAATCTCTATTCAAAACAAGAACTTTTATAGTAAATAGTGGTATATAATATGTTGTTGTCACCAATATTTCTAACGTCCTTTTTCGCGAGGAATGCTGGTAGCACTGGCACATAAGAAGTACATTGGCGTCAAAGATATAAAAAAAGAGGAACATTATGGAATAATGGCGGGAATCAAGGTCTTTTATCTGTCAACTGTCAATTGTAATTGTTATGTTATTAGAGCAATTAGTAAAAGAAGGAAAATAGGAATGATTGAATACATTAATAATCTGAAAGTTAAATAGTCGTGTGGCGGATTTCAGCCATTATTATATAGCGTAAAGATATTCAAGTAGTATAATATTAACAGTGATTGACTTTCTTTATAATATTAATTGGTAAAATTCCAATTACTAATAAGAATATTCTAAATGTGACTTTGTTATGTTTTCTGTTTTAACTATTCAAGCGTTTCATCGCAAGATCTTGCACACATTTTGTCACGAATACGTTATATTTAATATGGACGTTCCATCCAGAAGTAGTTACGGCTTCTAATTTTTAGCGGACACAAAAACAAAATACAAATTTGTTTCGTTTAGCCCCCATTCGCAAGAGAGGTTTTTTTTTTACAGCGCGTTAAAAAAGCGTTCAAAAAGAGCATGTGAACTCTCAAGTTTTTGTTCACAGGTAGCGCTTATGCAACGCGACGCTTTTCTATTTAGCAATGTTCTATTTTCAACGCTGTATATACAGGTGTAATAGACATCGTACCGCAAACTTTGTGATAAGGCTACATTTTATATCCTAAATAAAATGACAAAAATCATTCATCTCCGAAATGAGAGGTTACATATTTGGTTATCCTCATCCCATTCTTAAGCGCGCAATGTATCGTGCTAAGGAAACTTATAGTTCTTCCTTAACCTCGTTCAATAAAATAAATTGTTTGACGCGTCTCACGTACGCCGGCCATTTTTTTGAACCTAAATCAAACGGCTCGATTTTACCAATCGGCATCTTTGTTTCTTTAACTATTTGAATCGCGGAACTAAATAACCACTTCTAAATATATAAAATGACGAATAATCGTCGCCAATGCTGAGAAAGGAAACAAGCCGTGGATACTAACTGACGTTTTATTCGTATACTCTATGACAATACACTGCATAGTGAACATTGGGAAGCAATCGTCAACAGAATGTTGACGTGCAAAACACTATATTTTTGTATCGACAATGTTAAAATAGCCCAACGCCGAAATTTAACGCAACGCTTGTTAAACTCTCGTACGAATGGGGCCTTAAATTGTATAGTACATTTTACGCATTCTGTAGCTGTAGATGCTGATGTAATAGAACCTTATCTCGCAGTAAAACATTGTAAACAATTGAATAACGGCATGGAAAGTCAAAGTTGGAACCGATTTCAACACGTCAATTAAACGTTATCGGCACAAAACGCGACGTCTAATACATATTTACGGACAGAAGGAAACAATGATCGTAACTTTGAAAGTTTAGCGAGAGGCCGCACCAGTTTTTACAACAATTACCGTAAATAAAAGATAAGCTTATTTATTTATGTTGCGAATTCGGACAAAAACGGTGCGCCTCGGGTGGGAGTAAAATGTGCCTACATTGTTTTCATATTGGAAATTCATTTCGGGCGAAAAGATGAATGAAATATTAAATATATGATTAATTAGCTGCGCCCGCGAATTCGTCCGCGTAAAATTAGGTATTAAAAATAGATTCAATTTTAGCGTGATGATATGTAGTCTGTAGCCTTCCTCGATATATGGGCTATCACACTGAAACAATTGTTAAAACCGTCCAGTAGTTCCTGATATTAGAGCGTTTAAGCAAAGAAACTCTTCAGCTTAATAATTAGTATAGGATATGATTATTACAAAAACACACGAATAATGAACGAGTTATTGATTCCTGATCGGGGATCAGGCGTTGTTCAAAGAAAATTATCTTTACATATTGTGTGACAAACAGGGGCCAATTACTTTGTATATAGCATTTTACACGGAAGTAATTCTACTTTTGAATACAGACAAAAACGATAAACAAAAATGCGTATTAAAAAGTAAACACATCAAAATATCATGAATAAAGTAAAAAGTTTTATGGAAATAATTCATTGAAAGCCGCTCTGTTTGTCCGGCTAATTATGTAAGTTGATTCCGTAAATTACTTTTCCATTTTTCAAACAGCATCTACTTTGTTTCTTAAAATGTTGATAATTATGAAATGAAATGAACTCGTTTATTTTTTGAGCATTACACTATACGGTAACTATACTACTATAAATAATAAAGAAATAAAACTTGCTTATACATGCAATGTTAGTATGGGCAGTGTGAACCCCCAAAAAAAAGTGTAACCTCTCAGCCTTTGTAGGAATGGGTAATTATCAAGATTTCTCTTGTGGGTACATTAATTAGGTCAAAATAAATTGCCGGCCCTTAATGACGAGTTTAGGCCACCGGGAAGTCTCACAAACCGAATGAAACGCGACAACAACACCATCACTAAGTGTGACAGCATTGCCGCCACTTCACGCCGATCTCATGTGAGAAAGAGGTACTGGTACCTGGACGCGCCGGACCAATTCGGCTACAAGCATGGCGCTACCTCTAATTAAGATGTCATTTGTTATCCTATACGTCTAGTCTTAGATAAAAAGGTTGCAATACCCTTTTAGTTCGACCGTCATTTATGGGATTTAATATTGATGTGACCATTGTGGTAAGCCAGACGCAAAAGTTAATTTCAAGAAGTAGTTACACAGACACTTCTGTTGCATTTTTAAAAGTAAGCCATATAGGCAGTTGTTTTTATTTTAATTATATTCTTAAAATCATATTGAGTATAAAAATTGGATTAAAGGAGGTCCCTAATCAGTCGGCATTTGAGTTGATCGCTAGCTTAAATAGCTCTTGCTGCGACTGGGTGATAGATAGGTGACCCATTCTAACATTGATTTAGATTTGATTTCCGACCTCCTCCGTGTTTCGGAAGGCACCTAAAACAGTGAGACCCAATAAATGTCCCTGAGTGATATTAATCGTGAGGTTGCAGAGTTCGTGGGTGTTCCGAGGATGACGCCATCTTAACTCGCCCCACAGCCAAATCCTCTGCAATCTAAGCGGACCCTGATATTAAACCGAGATAACGATAGGAAGAAGAAGATTGAGAATAACAAATGTAGAAAAGTAATTAAGTAGTACACTATAGTTATAATAAAGCTGGCTATTTTTGTTTTTTTTTCTAACCCATATCGTTCCAATTTAGGTGTAGAATGGAAGGCAACGACAAATCCGAAACAATAGCATCCTAAATAAATAATATATAAAATTAAACATAAATTACAGTCAAATATTTAATCAAAACTTTTAACACACTCAAACGAGCCTTTCCACAATTCTTATCTACGCAGATAGAATGCCAATGTTGGTACAGTAAGCCAAAATTAAACAGAGTTCACACAAATTGTAGCCAATCCTAAGTAAACGCATTCCGACGCTATAATTTAACTTCACCCGCACGCGTCCTTGACTAACTCCTATAAAGCCATCCCAAAGCCAAACTCCGAGTGCTTAAAAACATGAGAACGAGTCTGAAGTATCATAAAAGATTTATGACTAAAGTTATATAACTCTTAACCGACGTTTAGAAAAGAAATGTTCCGTAGTACGTTTTGTTTAACAAGTAAGCAAAAAAAAAATCGACCTTTCCCACAATTCTTATCTACGCACACAGAAAGCCAATCTTGGTACAGTAAGCCAAAATTAAACAACCATCGCAAAGCCAAACTCCGAGTGCTTAAAAACATGCGAACGAGTCTGAAGTATCATAAAAGATTTATGACCTAAAGTTATATCACTCTTGACCAACTTTTATAATAGCAATATTTCATTGTACGCTTTGTTGTCATACCGGAGCCAGACATACCTTAAGGTGTTTGTACATTTTTGACCTTGATGTCAACGAAGTACTACAAAACTTTGTACAGGTACACAAAGTCCCCGGTCCCACTACATGATCATTGAAATGATCATTCAAATGAAGCTTTAACTGGCTCCGGCATCAAGAAAGCAAAAAAAATCCACAAAACAAGCTTTATTTATTATACAAGGGGCGAACGAGCAGGTGGTTCACTCAAGTGAGTACCAACACCTATGAACATCTGTACCACCGGGAGGCTAGCAGATGCGTTACGGGCTTTTAATGATGAGATTAGGTTACCAGGAAGTCTCACAAATCGAACGAAACGCGACAACAAATACCGTCACTTGTCGTGACAACATTGCCGTCACTTCACGCCGTCCAACGACGGCTCCTAAGCTCTCCAGGAGAGTCACTGCCTTGACGTCAGGCGGCAGCCGGTTGTAAAACTTAAAGGTTTTGTGTTAAGGTTTTTTTTTTTTTTTTTTTTTACCAAATAAATTTTGTATTATTATTAATAATAATAATATAAATGACTACACTACTACTACGTAGATATCTCCAGTATCTGTAATAAGTTGAGGAACTAGGGTGCTTCTTCCGAAGAGCCTTAAACCAGAAGCGGTTTGGAAAATCTAGTAGCTGGTTCCATAAAAATACAATCCTAGGTAGGAATTTCATCTGACGGTTCATCTAAATAACTACCGACGCCTATGGACAACTGCAACACCAGAGGGCTCGCAGATGCGATGCCGGCCTTTGAGAAATAAGTATGCTCTTTTCTTGAAGTTCTATAAGTCGTATCCGTTCGGAAATATCGAAGCTATTTGATATGTTTTTGTATTGTATATCTTCTGGATTTGTTTATTTTATCTTATTTCTTATGCATTTATTTTTTAAACTCTCCTTTCTATTTATAACAGATGTAGATAATTACTCGGAATATAAATTTTCTAGTTATAGAGGTCATTTGAGACGAGTGTGCACGGCAGTTACACTAATTAATTCTCTTAAATCAAAACAACGCTCCTTTAAACTCCTACAAAAGCGGTACTCCTTAAATTTAATTACGAAGGGACGAGGTAAACAAAGTAACGGAGGAAAATTTGGAATATGGAAATGCTCTTTACCCCTTCTTCTATCCCTTAAATGTTAAACAGGTTTTTTTGCCTTAAATCTTCTGTCACTCGTGCCAGGGTGTTTTAGGGTAAGAGTGTAGAAGAAGATTACAATAGTAATATAAACAAAGATTAAAGATAAAATATAGTTCTATATTCTATAGAAATATAATTAAATTTTTAGTCTATAGAATTATATTTATTCTATAATTCCATAAATGCCACTACAAATTTAAATCTACTGGAGGTGGGACGTAATGAGTTTTACGATTCTAATGTAAAGTTATCTTATAAAAATTGTTTATTTAAATATCTAAATTATCAAGAAAAGAGCATACTCATATCTCAAAGGCCGGCAACGCATCTGCGTTGCAGTTGTCCATGGGCGTCGGTAGTCACTTAGGTGAACCGCCTGCCAGTATACCCCTCGTTTTATATTTAAAAAAAAACTAAATTAATACAAAGTTACATATATTAACATACAAATGTGTGTTTCCTGTTTATTACCTTTTCAAACCTTAACCTATATCATTGACTAGTTGTTACTTGCAACTTCGTCCGAGTAAAAGTAGGTGAGAAATTTTAGCGTGATGATATAAAGCCTATAGCCTTCCTCCTTAAATGGGCTATCTAACATTGAAATAATTTTTAAAATCGGACCACTAATTCCTAAGATTAGCGCCTTCAAGTAAACAATTTTATATAAAAGGTTATTTATCACCCAAATTTATTGCTGAAATATACATTACCGCCAGTAAAGCAGCGGGGTAAAATCTTGTTCCCTAATAAACCTAACAAACACAAATTTTGGCAACTGGATAGTTCGCTATCTTCGAGGCAATAAGTCACTACGGAGGAGAGAACGGAATACAAAATATATCCAACAGGCGAACTCATATTTCAAGTCATGTACGCATACGTGCATTTTCAACGGTGTGATTGATTAAATGTCGGCCTTTACGAGGGTAACCACGCGTACTCTTATAGCAGGACTCACCTATGTGAAGGTACCCTTAGGATATATCTTTACATATTCAAAACTTTAGAGAAGAGGGGAATTCGTAATGACCGTAACTATAAATTAACGATAGTTTTACGTACGGCTGTTAAGATCAAATATTTATAACGATTTATTTATAAAAAATATATATATTTGTGTATAACAGGCGGCTGTTACCTATAACACAGGCATTAAGTTGTCTACCTTACTAACAGACGTCCGTGTGTCATATAGTTCTGTATATATTTAGTTAGTTATTTATTTATTTATAGAAACAAACAAACTCTTCAGCTTTATATATTAGTATAGATGTAGATATATATTGTTAGCAGAAAATTCATCAAAGAGGATGTAATCAAAGAGTAGACGCGCAAGTGGCGCCGACTAGCGAGGTCTACGGGCGCCTAGTATTCGGCAGTTGTTTACTTGGTGGCTCTTAGGACGGACGTTCACACTATTGTCATTTTTTCCTGCCTTCATTTGTTTTGTTTTGTTGAATATAATTGTACAAAATTCGAATTTAAGTTGATTTTATGTTGTATAATATGTATAAAAAGAACTCATCTTAAAATTCCAATTTTTTTACTCATAACAATGTCGTTTATGACTCTTAAGATATGTAAAAAACACGTTTCTATACTCTATACTAGTATCTTTCTAAGCTAGACGTTACGCTATTCGCTTATAGTCCAAAGTAATAGCAATTTCTCCGGTCTCGAAAGCAGTAAAGTATGCTTCTAGCACTTTGATATGCTAATATTTTCAGAGTAACGCCAGTTTCAGCACCGTAAAATTCTAAATGTAATATTTACTAGGGCATATAAGGTTTTGTTTTGCGGTTGTACATGGTCTCGACTGTACTTCTTTCTAAAACTTTTGGTTGGAATTTTGAATTCAGTGTTTTTGTTAAATTTATTTATTGTGCGGAACCCTAAATGTTATTTAGCTATATATTTTTAATAAATAAAACTTTATCGTCTCAAAAATAAGATCGCTTAACTGAGGTACATAAGACAATATATTGAGATAGCATCCGGCTCCACACCCCCTCCCCCTACCCCCCAGATACATATATCAACTAAAAGGAAAAATAACTAAAATTACATAACATATTGTGCCGTATACTATTTTACCTAAATCTTAATGTGTATTATCTAATAATCCTATATTATATCAATGGGACTTTTGTCCAATAAATGAAAATGTTTGGGAGTTTAAATCAAACGAAGGTATAATTGTAAAATTTTATATTTATTATTAATATATAACAAATCGTGGCGAAACCAACATATTTATAATTAGGTATAGACGAGAATCGTGTTCTCACATAAAAACGTCGTCGGCGAACACGTGGGTATCCGAAACACCCGCGCTTTCGTCCTCAAAAGTCACCATTTTGTCGCGTCTAACTCGCGCCCTGTCACTGACCGAACTCACGCCCACCTTCATTAACTCACTCGAATTAATACCAGCACCACTCAGATTAAACTCGCTCAAACTACGCGGCACAAAGTATTCCATACACCTCTCAGCGTGCCCAGCCGACCGACGCGCTGGGGTGTTCCTCTGAAAGCCTTCCTCCCCATAGGCAGAAGATTTCCTCCTCGGCAAGCTGTTAAACTTAGTTGGATTCGAGCTGTCTATCTTGAAGCTCACTTGTGCTCTTTTCTCCTGGCAGGTTATAGGCGGCTCAGCCACCTCCCTATGTCAGGAAACCACGGCCATAGATATTTTTTCATCCCCTTTATCAACGCTTTGGACTACTCGGGCTTTCGTATTTCCCGTGCATAGAGCTGTAAAACTTCGGAACGCCGAGCTCATGTCCTCCTGGATTAAATTGAAACACATCGCTATAACTACTATTCCAACCAGGATATATATACAGCATACCCCTAACGCGATGTCCTCCGTTTTCGCTGATACTGTACTAGCGTACAGCCCAGGCTTCAAATTTCCGAAGCCTATCGTTGCGAGACTGGAGAAGGAAAAGTAGCACCCATCCATATAATCATGAGATTAACGCAAAAACCAGTGGCCATAGAAATCCCATATTCATCAATCAAATCCATATTCTAAACACTTTCTACATCAAAACCATATCTATCTATCTATGATAATATAAAAAGCTGAAAAGTTTGTTTGGCTTTTAATTTAAGCTCAGTAGGAGGGGAGAAAGGGAATATTAGACATACCTAAAAAGTATTCCTAATATTATATTAATAAAAATAAAAAAATTGATTGTCTGTAAAGTCGGTTTACGAACGGTAATTTTACGGGATAACGCCGAACGCTTAGGCCGATCGTGTCTCTCTATCGCTTGTTCCGCGCTCTCGCTTGCACGCTCGGCTCAGGCGGAACGTGACATTGAGTCATGCTTTTTCGTGCGTGCAGTGGGCGTTCATCGATTTATAAGACAGATGCATACCCTTAACCAGCAGGTTGTAGTATCGAGCTGTGCTGGTGTGCACGTTGTCGGCCGCGCACTCGTAGCGCCCTACGGTTTCGTCCAGCACCTGCCTGATGTCAAGCGTGGAGTTGACGGCGCCGTACTCTAAGTACTCCACGTAGATCTGGATGTTGCTGTTGTTCTGCAGCACCTCACCGTCCTAAATTATTTCAAAGTCAAAGTCAAACATATTTTTAGTCGCATAGATTTTCTAGCGCTTGTGATACATGCATTTTTTAATTACTTAGTAGTACATAATAAATTCAAACATACACAGGATATATATACCGGATTTTAATGCGATTTGTATCAATAAACAGTGTTTATACCTTAACCTAATTACTTATTGTAATAATTGTCATTTAACGCCATTAACACTATATTTATATGACATTTATTTATTTTTTCTTAATTAATGTATTAATTGTTAAATCTGCAATGCCCTTAGTCGATTTTTAAATCAGTAAATTTACGAATAAATGAAATAATTCAATTCTAGGTTTATGGCTCTTATTTATGCCAACTGGACAGCACAATTTATTTTGACAATGTCACGTCATTTGATGACAAAATAGGAGAGATTGATCAGAGTAAGCTGAAATACATACATACATACACAAATTATACCATATTGAAAAAAGTAATTAATAAAACAGTTATCATTATAGGAGACGTTCTCTTACCTTCTTCCAAGTGATGGTGGGGGGCGGGATGGCGTTGGCTTGGCAGCTGAGCCGCACAGGCTGGAAAGGTTTTACTTCCTCGTCCACATCATTTTCGGGGAAATTAATATTCGGCAACTTCTTTCCTGCAAGTTTCATATATAGCTAAAATGTTTACTACCAATTACACTAATTTATTAATGATTATGGCCCACTAAACTCACGGTCCTACTCTGATGCCCTAGCGCGAACATTTCGGAGAGGTGACTTTATGTATGATGAAAATGTTCGCGCTAGGCCCACAGGAGGCAAGTCTTTATCGCGTCACGCTTTAAATCAACGCCAATACAACCCGCGTTGCAACTAAAAAGGGCATGCTTTAGAGCCTCAATAGCTCAGCGGTATAAGGTATGGACTGTAATCCACAAGATACCCAGTTCAAACCCCACCGCCGTTGCGGTATTATCGCACCCACTTGTAATAAAAGCTTTTAATTTAAGCCTTGTAGGAGGGGGAAAAGGGAATATTACACATACCTAAAAAGTATTCCTAATATTATTTAATAAAAAAAAGAAAATAAAGTCGACTCTTCGACCTCGAACAGTGCGGAACGTTCGTGCCAGGGCCTCTATTGGTCTGCCGGGTCTAGTCTGGTCTGTCATCGGGTCTGTTATTGTGCGATACCCAAATACCTGCGATGGATATGCCGACGGTCTCCGCCTGCTCGCCGCCGTCCCGCCGGGAGCCCGCGCACGTGTAGTTGACAAGAAAATATTCGTTATACGTGACATGTTTTACGAACAAAAGCGTTGCAAAACATGTCACTAGAGGAATCACATACTATAAGATTAAGAGTTATATATTGGTGGGAATGGGTGGGTTTTGGATTGACAAAATTCGTTAATTAGAGGTATGAATACTTTTTCTTGATAGTTGAAAATTCGGCACAAAAAGGTTAATCGCAAAAAATGTTCGCATTGTAAAGGTATATTTTATATTGACTTTTATGGACAATTCAAGGGGATTACAAAGAATTTGTTAAATCGAGGAAGTCGTTATATTGAGGTACGTTATGTTAGGGTTGCACTGTTATAGGTTTGCCTAATATTCTTGGAATGCCTCTTAGTTAGTCTTTCGTTATATTTACCATCTTCCTATATATTTGACATTTTAAAAAAAAGTGATGTCTGTCATAAGTTACCACCATCCAAATAATGTTATACCAATGTTATACTGTCTGTAATTCTGTCTTTTGAACGGAAGTATCCGCGTTTTCATGGACCTAGTAATGTAAATACATTCCAGTATTCCATACTTAAATTGGAATGTAAATTTATTTAATGTATATTTATAAAAAAAAATTATGTCTATACTACAGATAGTCTTAGGTTTTTTTCTTAAATATGTAGTTGCACTTTTTTTTATTGTGCGTCCTTGGTTAGGTAAGCTGGCAGAAAATGCTTTTAGCATTAAGCTCAGCTAGTTTTACGATTGTTTTTTTTTTTAATTGCGCTATATAAAGAAAAAATAATAAAATTCATTGGATAAATGTCTTCTTTTTATATATTACATTATTTTAAATCGTCAAAATCATCATAATTACCTTAGTGTTATTCTTTCATTGCCTTTTGAATGCAAATGTAATTAATGATGAGTTTCTTTGTTGTTGTTTGCTTCTAGTTCACATTTTTAAAAAAAAAAATAAAAAAAATTTTTTTTTTAAAAAATAAAAAAATAAAACTTTTTTAATCTAATAATTATTATATACGTTTGTGTTACATATACGTTTTTGTTTTTAATTTCGCTTCATCATTTACTGTTTTTGATTTTTTTTTTAATTTGTAACTATTTTTAGATTGTAGACTAAGAAATGTATACATGTTGTGTCAAAAGTTGGATATACATTGAAACATGTAACCGTTGTACGTAACGTAAGCCTTCCTTTTTTTTAAATTAAAAAAATAATAGAAAAATAAAAATAACACCGTGTGAACGGACTCTCCTATACGATTGATCGCAGCCAATCTGACCCACTTACTGGGCCGTCGGTTATTTCGGAAAGAGCTCACCAGCTGCATTCGTTAGACGCCATGGTGACCCGGTTACGAGCCGTGCATTACTACGTCACATTTTCTACCGTACAATAGAATCTGTATGCCACGTCTGATATGCTTGTATTTCGTTTTATTTCAAAGTTGATTAAGGGCGTAGTAGTTAATCAGTGGTCGAGATTTAGTTTAGGTTATGCAGTTAAAGGGTTAACCCATTCTAATACTGGTTTTCCTATATCCGATCTGAGGGCCTAGCACGAACATTTCGAACCGTTGGAGTCGAAGATTCGACTTGGAAAATATTCGTGCTGGGCCTACATCGGACCCTCCTTAGTCTCAACACGGGTTGCATCACCATTGATTAAAAACTTGACACGATAAAGACTTGCCTACTGTGGGCCTAGCTCGAATATTTTCATCCTAAATACAGTCGAATCTTAGCATTGGAACGGTTGGAAATGTTCGAGCTAGGGACTCTGCTCCGTTTTTCGGAAGACACGTTTTGGAAGGTCCCGATTAATGACTGATATTACTCGTGTCATTGTGGATTTTAATGGTTTGGGGGATGGACTCAGAAGGCAGGTAGATACACTACATCCCCTCTTCTGCATCTGTTTTCTGTTTCCCACTAAATCACAGACAAAGTCTATTCTGTTTTATCCTATTCTATTCAATGGTCGAGATCAGCAATAGATGGTACTGAGCACGGTACAGTTTGTGTCCACGTACATGTGAGCAGCACGATGAATCATTCGTGATCGTCGCGCTGATAATTCGAGCGCGCCAAATCGCAGACTAACTGCTACGACGGCCTATAACTGCTTGGTACACTAGACGTGACAGAGGTCAGACAGGAGAAAGTAATTTACTTTGCATAAATCCGCGAATAAAAATGAAAATAAAGAGCGATGTAACCCGAATGCTTCACCACCAACACAACCTAAGACAAAGCAGTACTGAGTTTCTGTTGTGACTGAACGCAATTTTCTGGAAATTTATTGTGGAGACGCTTTCTTATGATACATGACTTCAAAGCGAAACATTTTTTTTAAATATGTCAATTCTAAGCATTTTTCAGGAAAATTATTTGTAGTCAAGATGTAAATAATGGGAGAATTGCTGCAAAATTAGCATTTCAAGCACCATATTAACTGAGTAAAGTTTAATTGATTACAAATGTTAAAGATATGCAGATCTATTTACTATGAAACATAAGGAAGGACAAACAAAGCCAAAAATGTTGATTACCTTACCACGTCCGTGTCAGTACATCGCACTGACATTGGCGCGTGGTCTGACTCACGCAAACACAAACAAACTGTACGCGCGAATATACTGAATTATAATTCGTAAAAGACGCGCTTTGCTCATATTATGTAATTTTAAAGACGGCAGGTGTTAAACCTTATGACGGCCATATTTTTATAAAATTAAGGAAAGAGGGGAAATACTTCCATCGTACAAAACCAACAGCCAAACGGCTATTTTGTTCCTGTTGATGAGTGAAGCTACCACTACTCTTTGCCGAGGGTGGAAATGGTTGGCAACGCGAGATTCAATTACCATGGTATTTACAGTACATAGTATAAGTACTTACACAAAATATAACACACACAGCTGTGGAGGCTGTGCATATTATAGGAATTTCACCTGAGTGACTACCGATGACCATGAAAAAAGGCCGGTCTGAAAACATTGGCTTCCAACTATTTTATCTTCGATTAATTTATACAAAAGTAAAGTCATTAAAGCAAACAAAACTATGAATAATGATAGATATGTTTGTTACAAGCATGGTGTTAGACCCCATGCGTAAATGTCATCGTCACTTGTGTCAATCTTATAGTGAATCATAGTTCATAGAAGACGAGTTTCTGAGATTTGCTTTTATAATAGGTAATATTGCGCACGGGCTGTGAATAATTTTTTATCTCAATTATGAAATACGATCACGTTGTCTCTTGATGAATAGAATAAAATAAACGCCATTTCAATTGTTTAGACACAATTTATTAAATTCTTGATAACTTCGTTATAGTCAAATTATTTTGAAGCAAATGCCAATTTTGAGTATTTTATCTATTAATACGTGAAGCAAAAACTTTCGGTACAATTTTACAAAAATTGCGCGACATAGTATGAAATTTGGCACAATTGTTGTTTATATAGACGAAGCTGTGCGAATGCTTATATTTTTTTATAATACGTAATATTAATATATTAAATTATTAAAATAAAACCACACGCACACCTATGCCAAACGATTTACCTACACCATTTACACGTACATACCTATATTGGACAATATCAAAGCTTAATCGTGACAACCGTTATATTAATTGTGAAATTTTATTTTTCTGTGAATAGTATCTATAATATAATGGCCATAAACATCTTTTACAGATGATATTTATGCACAGTCTGCTAAGCACTTTAATTCATGGCTATATAATTACTGCCACACTTGTAGTAGGACATTTAAAAATAAATTTGGTTTAGCGAGCCACATTAGAGCTCATAATAGAAAAATGAATAAATAAATCGTAATCCTTGATTTCTTGAGTCACCGTCGTCGAAATCGATGAGGAGGACTATATATAATGTCTTTCATCCTTCTTTCTGTGCCTGTTTAAGGTGTACGGCACTATAGATATGAATTTTGTATAAAAGCGCCATCTGTGTTTGTACTCTTGAACTACAAAGCGCAACAAGCAAACCCTGCAATCCTAATAAAGCGCCATCTTTTGAATGCTGTTGGAACTTTTTCGCCAATTGCATCATTCCCTGGTTAGGAAACGGCTTTTCGACTGTTTCAGCTTAAAAAAGATATTGAAAAAAATCCGCATCGCCAAGGATATTGTACTAATAGCCTCTAATTTTTTATCATTTAATAGGCATATAAAACTCCATGATTATGTGCTGTTTCCTACAGAAAGAACTATTTGTTAGTGAAAGTCCCGCCATAATATATTCAGGTCTTTCGCACTCCGTAAAAAACAAAAAGACATATAACAATTGTAATATATGTTATTAGGGTTCCGTACTTCCATAGGAGAACAGAAACCCTTTTAGGATCACTTCGTTGTCCGTCTATCCGTCAAGATACTTTTTCTCAGGAACGCGTAAAGCTATAAAATTGAAATTGATACGAAATACTGAGGTTCGCATTCCCTTGACGCTGTAAATAAATCAACTCTCTAAGTATATGCAACTAAAAGATATGGCCATTTATTTCGTATTTTCTATGATAGTGTATTTCGAAAAGGAAATCAAAGCCTATAAGGCACTTCCCGATGTCCTAAAATCAAGCAATTTGACAAAAAGCTATATCTTGAAGTACGAGCACAGGATAAATTCCGGACACAATAAACTAGTAGCTACATCACAAAAAAATTGCGATGACTGTAACTACAATAAATTTTATGAAAAGTATAAATAAAATTGAATATACAGCGATGTAGCCGAAAGAAAAGTAGATTAGACGCACTGTGCTGAAGTAAGTAATTAATGCATTCGTGTTAATTTAGTGCCTCGTTTGTTCGGGCATCATCACGACACTCGTGCGTTGATGACTCACTTTGCGCTCGGTGCTATAATCTTCTATTACAGTGCAGTGCAAAATGAGCTTAGAAAAAGAAATAATGATTTCTCACAAAGCGTAGAACACTTAAAAATCGTCGTTATATTTTAATATTCAACAACTCCACTCGATGCCAAGTCGAGTGACACGTTTTACGGATAATGGCACCAAAAAAAAAAACATGACGCTTATACAAATTAATCTATTCCAATTGTTGTAGGGGACCCTGGAGAGAGCTTTGTCGTCAACAACAATCTCATATCAATAGCACTGCCATGTATTAATTACAATGGGCTAAATAACAACCCTTGTACTATGATACCACTGATAGATGAATATGAACCTAAATAACAATACTATAAAGTACAAAATCGTATAGACAAACGTAGTTACATTAACATATGAAAATATCTAATTTACATTTCACTGTCGTTCGATTTTCAACTCTGTACGTTAAAGGTAGAGTTCGTATTTGTTTGACGGCGTAATATAGCCAGGGGTGTGAATTAAGGATATAATAAAAGGGACACAAGGGGAATGTCACACGGAGGACCAGTGTCAACCTCTTTGAAGTTCCATGTAAAGCGGTGAGTGGGTCTGTTTAGGGCGTATTTTCGGGTGCCCGTGGCGACAGCTTTTTGTGTATCCCCTTTGATTCGTGCTTGAAATCTACACGAGATTATAGGACTACGTATGGGACACGAATATATTTACACGAGAATATTATAAATAATATCACAAATAAAATTCGCGTATTCATTTTTCGAATGTAATGAGACTACTTTCGCGCATGTTTGAAAAAAAATATTTAAAAAAAAAAATATAAATTAGGTTCTATTATATATGTCCTGTTTATATTAATCGTACTTAATCATTATTAAAAGAGCCCTCTGTCAAAAAGATGAATATTGGCGCGAAATGAAAAACAGGAAGCAAGAATTTAATAACAAGCAATTTTTTGGTTTAAAAGGAATACAAACTTGGCCATATCTATTAGGTATGTCTAAAAATCCCGTTCCCCTCTTACTTTATACTTTATTGCACACACAGAAAGAGTAAATAAATAAATAATACAATAAAAATAATAATAATTAATAAAAACAGATTTATAAAGTGCGCAAGGGCGGACAACCCCAGGTCTGATAGGATTTTTAGAAACCATTATGGGTTGGTGCAAAAACGATAAAAAAATATATACATACGGAAATATAAATCTACATTTTCTACACATATAAATACATAAACCTACATATAACACTAATACATGTAAATATATTATTACAAATACATATATAGACATACGTATATATATATACAACATGAGTATAGATGATCCTACTAAGGCTAAATTAAAAGCTTCTGTTAGGATTGGGAGCGACAATACATCCGTAGAGTTAGATTTTGAACCGAAAATTGATAACACAATTATAAAAAGTAAGTTTGTGTTCAAAAACCCATTCTGCATTGTCATATTTGTACTCGCTATTGAAATGGAATGTAGAAAACTATTACAATCTCAAAAAAAAAAACAACCGTAAAGTAACTCATCACGACCAGTTCACGGTATACATTCAATTATACGGTATTCCCTTAATAGAAATAACTAATTTGATTCGCTTTGCCTGTATCTAACAGTTTTTATATATGTATATGCTTGTATAGATTTCTGCTTGAATTTATTGATTCTTGGATATCTCCTCTGTGTTAATCGATGACATTGGTGTGCGTCAGGTTTTACTTAAATAATTTATTGTAGTATTTATGCATATTTTATAAAAGATATTAGCTTTCGCACACCGCTCTTTATAAAGTATAATTATGCTAAATTTCATACTCCTCTGTCCGCGCAATTTTCCTAAAACGGTACCGAACCCTTAACGGTCCCTTCACCTATATAAAACTAGCGGTCCTGGCAGATGCTGTCCTGCCCGAACGTTGGGTTACTTACTATTTACTACATTCAATTATCCTACAATATTGTTCTTGTTCCGTTCCCGTTCCCGTTCACGGTCCTATTTTCGTTTCCGTTCCCGTTCCCGCTAAGCGCCTAAGGTTACATTGGTAATAATTGAATATGATGGTTATGTATTCCTAAATTTTCTAATTTTCCGCGTTAATTTCCTAGTTTTTCTTTCATAAAAACCTTCTCTTGATGATAACTAAGCGAAATCAGTCCAGGCGTTCACGCGTGATGCCTTAACCAAGGGAAATTGGGATTCATTTTATATCATCAAATTAAAACGATATTTTATTCAAGTAGACTTACAAATTCTTTTGAATCGTCAAATATTTTAAATGCTACCACTGATTTGGAAGAGTCGAGCCACGAGAAGAATCAGCAAGAAAGACTTTAGCCACTCTTTCAAAAATACTTCTTACAGAAATGAGCTTTTCACATTTTTGCATATTAAATATAAAGTACAAATCTGGAGCGACTCAACTCCAAGCAGTTTCATCTTTAATATATCATAGTCTTTTACAGTGTAATGTCATATTACGATTAACGAATAAGCGTGTATTTAACATGTACTTCAAATTTAACTAGGGACAAATTTAATAATATCATCTCTATCATCATTGGAAGCCCTTGATAACTCACTGCTGGGCATAGAGCGGAGCGAGACCTCAAGCCACCGGTGGTCAGGGGTCCAGAGAGAGGAACCTCCTCACTATGCGTGCCGTCTCAAGCGATACCGCCTTCTGTATCCGTAATTCTATTATTATTAAGAACCTCTCTATGAAGTAGAGGCCTCCCCCAATCTTCTCCACGTAGTTCTGACGTTCACTCTATTTATCCAATACCCTCGCCACAAATAATAATATCTCAAAGGCAAACCGTTTCAAATTTCGAATAAAAAGAAAACCGCCTTCAAAACATTAAGGAACTAAAAAGCAATAAATAATTAGTATTGACTTACGAATACTTACTAGACACCTACTCATGCGTTGAAGTCGGTACCAAGTTTCCCTAATAAACCGATGCTGATAGTACCTTTTGATGAGATTTTTTGAAGTCGATTAAAAATATAGCTTCTACAAGGATACACTTGCAAAAAAAAACATTAGTAGGAGTACTTTGAAAATAAATAATACCAGGATTACTCTTTAGGGTTCCGTATTTCTACGAGGAACTCTCATAGTTTGGCTCAATTCGAGTCCAAGGTGGTCTTCCCTTCCAGGATTTCCAAACTATCAGATGTAGAGACCCTAAGCCATGTATTTTTTTCTTTTTTTTTGTGATAGCATATACTAAAAATTTATTAGGAAAATTATTTTTTAATTTTTAAAGTTATTTCACAAATATCTTTAACACGTATCAGATAACCCCTCTATATAAGCGTGTCTTGACATGCTCTTGGCTACCTTTCTTTAATGTTAAAAAAAGGTGGCCAAGAGCGTGTCAAGGAATTCCTTTCCCGCGTAGTGCATCGACCCCGTGCACTTGCTCAGCTAATATGGTGCTGTAATTACACCAAATCACACAGCTAGCAACACCTCGGTCACGGTGACTGGTCACACCGTTAATAGCGCCGTTTACACGACAACCCACAATTTGCCGGCTATTCCTTCATGCTCGCCACCTCATTACGAACGTCTACACTAATTTCATATTTAAGTGCGGATATGAGTGTTTTATACTAATTGTTATTTATAATTTCCTGTTTTATTTTAGAACCGATACCTTGGGATCTTCATGTTGCATCATTTTGTGTGCGGGTCTCTTCCAATTATGAAATATACCTTTTATATAGTTGCTATAGCTTGATGGAAATATGTCGGAGCACTCTGCATTTTCTCCCTTCCTTCCCTCTTCAGCCCGATGACGTTCACAGCAGGACATTGGAATTGTTTGGACTAATATAAAACAACAACTAAATATTGTCCAAAACCTGTGAATACAGAATTTCTAGCCTTACACATCTCTGTGAGACCAGTTGACACTTCCTGTACCAGAATCCATTTAGCAGGCTCGGATCCACTGTGATGGGCACGATTGGCATACCCACTACCCTAATAGGCTTGTGACGTCACACTTTCCCGGTCCATTCAGATCGAAAGCCTGATAATATTATATCCAATACCTTACTTATAAAATGTGTATAAAAGTCGCATATAGACATATTGTAGGAATGCACTATATCGATCAATTTCAAGTTCATATGGAGACCAGCGTTTGCCCAGAAATTGAGTGTCTCTGCCCACCATATTTTTTGATGGCTGGAGCCGCGTCTGTCCTGTCAACTGTTGAGTTATAGAGGTTATTAAAGATTACCCGACTCGTAAGAGCGCGTGTGAATTACCCAGTATTCCCACATATACGTCAGTTACAATTAATAACAATTAGCAAACAATCCGCGCTGAGAGTGTGTTGGGACGCTTTTTTGTTGCATGTGCTAATGTATGCGAAACATTTATTAATTGTTTTAATAAGTTTAGAATTTATTGTATTAAGAATTTTTTTTTTAATATTAATATATTTAAGATTCGGTGGTGTAGCTTTCGGGTTGCAGCATTGCACCGATTTTCCCTCGTATTCATTCGCGGATTAAAGCAAAGTACATAGTTTAGTTTTTCATGCATTTCATGGATTTACGCAAAGTAACGCCTGATTCTATCACTTAGTAATTATGTAATAATTTTATGAATAGAGTGCTGTCTCTTTAACAGATTGTAATCGACATAAACGTCATTATCGATTGTGATTTATAGATAGATTCTTATTGATGGCGGATTATTTGAGAAATACGTGAGGATTATTTTCTTAATTAGGCGTTTATCATTTTAAAAACATGCGAGATAATAGAATCGTATAAAAGCACCGTACTTCTGGCGACTGCATCAAAATCGAATTCAAGCTAAATCAAAAACCGCTGGTAAAATTAAGAAAATGCTTAAGTTTTTCGTCCTGTCTGCAATTTTGGCGGTAGCTTCCGCCACCAACGTTGATAGATGTAAGTTTTCTGAATATTTATTTAAACTTTATAATTTTTTTTAGTTAGTGAAATGCGCAAGGACCCGTCCTTATTTATTTTTTATCTAAAGCTTTGGTCTCTTGATTGCCGCACACCGATGCCTCGTGCGGTTCCGACGCAGCATCACTCCGAAGCGTCTACCGTCTTTGCGCAGAAGCGGTCATTTCATTTTGACGCAGCTATTATGACGCAAACAGCACGTTGCAGCGAATGGACGAGAACGCGTAGCGCCGTGTCGTTCGCCGCTTACGCAGACTGCGACGGAACAAGAAACCATTCTTGACTTTTTCCATACCATAATGTGTCTGACGCATGCCCCACAATGCAGCGGTGTACACATGGTGTGATGGTACACCCAGACTCTAGGAGGAATCGAACCCACAAAAATATATCAAAATACGTAATTTGGCTACAGCCACGCCAAATATTTTGACTAAGTCAGTGATGTTAACGACGTGTTGAGTACGGGCGTGTAGGGTTAGAGATGGCGGGAAGTACAATGATGAAATTTAGCAAGGAGGTAGTTTATACTCAGTAGACATCCTTTAAGAATGGATTTCGATAGGGCCATAATAAGGAGGTTTAAGGGTTGTTGTATGTTTACGCAGACGAAGTTTCGGAAAAAAACAGTTAATATTATTATGAAATATGAAATTGGTAATATTATTAGAATATAAAAAACAAGGTTATGATTAAAATGGCAAGCAATTAGAGAAACAAGGTAGTCGTGCCCCGGGATTAATAACCATAATTAATGGTAGAGGAGTTGAGGGCATCGTTAAAGCTACGTCAGCAGCTCAGCGACGCGAGTCGGCCCTCATAAAGCTGTAAGACGTGGCGCGAGGCGAGTAAATATTTTAATATTGTTTTAGTTGATTTTCTACAAAAGAGAAAATATAGAAAAACTATTTTGCCACCGCAAAAATAGAATTTTTTAGACATAGACGTTTATTGAATCCAAGTTTACAAACTTAATTTAAATTAACATAATTAAACTAAATACCTGAAATAACAATTAGAATGTCTACTAAGACTGAATGGGCATACACGTCAGGTTTTGTACCGAGTTCCCGTGATAGATAAATCACCAGGAAACTCGGCCCTGATTTTCAGTGTATGCCCGGTGACGTCAAAATTGCAAAATATAAAATAAAAAAACTAATCATGTTTACGGGCATGGCATTAAAGTATCTGTATTAAAAATAGGTATAATAGGCATGGTAGTAAATAATATTATAACTTTATAACATAATTCTTTAGTAAATAAATATAGACAGAAAATAAAACACCTAATTTGTTCTTAGCATGCCCTATAAACATGAAACAATTCAAACCTCTACATCTAATAGTTTATAAATCACAAGGGAAAAGGTAATCATGTGGTGATACACTACGGTTAATTAAATAATTTGACCGCTACCACCTTAAGCCTCTATGGAGTAAATCATTCGATATATACAAGCAGTAACGCCGTCTTTTACACTTTTTAAAAGCTTTTATTTAACTTGCAACGTATGTTTGGCTGACTGAAAGAGCAGTCTTGCGAGGCAGCCTCGGACGTTTGTCGCACAACGTTTTTCGTTTGGAGCACTTGCGTTTTCTTTGAAGCACGTCCTGTCTGACCGAGGAATTTGCCTCGCGGGGCTGCCTCCCGAGGTTACTCGTTCAGTCAAGACACGGCTATGGAATTCGCATCATCGTCACCGAAAACTTCATTAACTACATATACATACATATATATTGTGTACTTTCTGGGTGAACAAAAATCATGGAACTCGTGTAACCATCACCGGACGCTTGAATTCGACTTTGTTATCACCGTTACCGACATGTCTGACGACGTTTTCACTCTGTTAGTATCCCCGGGGTACCAGTGTTCATTTTTTATGACCATTTAAATTGTAATTAATATCTGTAAAAGTATAATAAATATCTGAAGAAATATAAGAAGTTAGAAACGTAGCATAGACAATATCGACCACTGACTGAGAGATGACGAAAGCGTAGCATTGAGTTTGCATACGGAACCTTAATCACATGTCGCCAATGCATTGCCGTGATTGAAATTCATAACGTAAACTAAATTATGTCAATGTTATCCCGAAAATGCACCATTCCGTTATTCCCGACGCATATCGATGTGATAAAATTCGCTTTAATTAAATCCAGGCGCCGATCCCATCGAATAGTTTGCCAACTTCGCGGATATGAAACTTCCGATGCGGATATTATTTGTGGACTATTTTCCAACTTCATACGTTGGATTTGTATTCATTGAATCTCATCAATGCTATTCGGAAAAAGTATTTCGTTAATGATATTATTGATTAATACTGTACGTGTAGGCTGTAAAATTACATTATACAGTCGTTGTATTTATTGGCAAACCATCAGTTGTTTTGGCTTTAAACAGTGATATTTTTAATTTTTTTATTGGAGTTGGTCTTAATATCGAAACTTCATTTCTTTTCCTTCTTCAACATTGAAGAAAAAGAAAAAAAGGAAAAAAAATGTGGTTACCCACGTGAATGAGACGAAACCGAAGGATTGGTGAATATAATATAAATACACTTAGTATTTTTGAACTTATAATGGAATCTTATAAAGACTCCTGATTTTGCATTTGAAACAGGAAAACAAATGCAAAAGTGTATAAAATGCAAAACTTACAAAGGAGTAACTTTCACAATAACTTTAAGAATTTCTCTCTCTATTTGCGTTTATTTGACCTCATTCTATTTCTTGTTCGCCGCTTTGTGGGTTGAATAAAGTACATTTCTAAGATTTTGTAAACCGATAACATTGCATTTATTAGTATTTAAATAGGTATATTAGATATATTCCTTAACTAGTCAATATCTTAACTTTACGTATAATCTTTGTAGAGCCTATTTCCAGACGATGATTTCCTGAAAGATTTATAATTACACCTAGAAAGTGCAGGTATTAGGATTCTGAATTCATTTTTGGACTTTGATATACGTATATTTAATATGAAAATAAACACAGATTAGTTGCGGCTTATCGCGGCCATATGGTCTTTGCTTAAAGCCAGAATGAGTGGTATCCTTTCGCAATTTACATATTCGATGTTTATGAAATTAAATAAATAACCGTTGTACATACCTATTTAATAAAAAGACAAGGCAAAAATATTGTTGGTAGGATATAAGCCTTGGCTAGTGGTTTCTTTAAATGCAACAAAATTATTCTGCGTTACTCCGCAGCTAAAGAAAAAGTGTAAATAATAAAAAATAACGAGGTCACCCACAAAGTGAGGTAAGGCCCGTTTGCACAGACCTTTGTTCTAATGAGGTGGTTAGGTGCCTCTTTCGTTGAAATGTAGGTTTTCTTGCGACGTTGTCTTTGACAGCACTGCGTTGTTGGTACTAATTAACTAACTCATTTAGAAGAGTTCTTTCTCGAATTGCGAATTTTTATTTCTTAATGTTTTGAGTTATTTTGAAGACTGTATAGTATGTACAAGTCTAGTATTCTAAATCTAGTATTATTATGTTCAAAGTCTTAATGCTATCGCAGACAAACACGTAACTCAAATCCAACCTATAGATTTTTATGGAATTTAATAGTGTGGAGATTTTTTTCGATCTCTACCATACAGCTTCTGAGGTGTCCACGTTGATAGAACAAAAGTTTATTATTTATTCTGCAACATTTAATAATAAAATATTAATAATAAAATATTAACCACCGGTTGCTTGGGTCCTTGCCCCGCTACCGGCGGAGATCTATTTTTGTATATATTTTTAAATGTTTTTATTTTTATAATAATATTTAAAAATGTATGTTAAAGAAAGATATATTAAATAAATGATAGTCATAAATATTAAAATAATACCCAAATTAGTTATGGCTTAATTACAATAGAATACTGGCGAATAATAGAATTATGGCGTCCAGCGTTAGGAGTTGCGTTACTCTGCTATTTCTTGAATTGAGTCATTGTTATCGCCACATCTACATCGCTGTATATTTATGAATCAGGTCAATTTTGCATAGATATGCAATATGCAAATATGTAGATACCTAACATAAGAGGCTTTAGTCTAGAAATATATTCTAGCAACATTCGTTTGAAAAAAGGTGTCATTTGCATAAAAGAAACTTAACACCAAAGAACGAAACTTGTATTTTTACACTTATTTACATCGTTTAGTCTCAATTGTGTTAGGTCTTACACTTGAAGTCCAAAGATTTCTTTTTTGTAAGGAATATTAGGAATACTTTTTAAGTATGTCTAATATTCCTTTTCCCCCTCCTAATAAGCTTAAACCAAAAGCTTGTATTAGGAATGGGTGCGTCAATACCCCAACGGTGGTGGGGTTTGAACCAAGTACCTTGCGGATTTCAGTCCATACCTTATACCGTTGAGCTATTGAGGCCCTAAAACAACTATTACCGTACTATCAGGAGCACGTGTTGGGAATATTTCATGTTGATGGCCGAACTCGCCACGTGTCGTAGTACCTTCTGTTATTCCACACATGTTTGTTGCTCTATTACAAATTGAATGCTTTATATAAGAAAATAGTAAAATAAATGAATAACAATGTCCAGCTATAATTGGCAATGGATTTACATTCACTAGCATTTATTATTTTAGAAATTAAATTCGGAGTCGAAAGAACTTAATTCAACAGAACAGTCCTATCCGTCGCACGTGTTGGGAATATTTCATTTTGATGGTCGGACCCGCCACGTGTACACGAAGTACCTTCTTTTATTCCACACATGTTTGTTGCTCTGATAAAATACTGCATATTGCTTCGATTTGGGACGCGACCTGTTAAATATTTGATAGGAAGCATAAAACGCGGGCTACCTAAGATGAACGTGCCAGTAGGAGGAAATTATGTGAATCTTATTCCGTCCTCCTTACAAATATTTTGATTCATAAACTCATATGTATTAAAGCGAAAGGTTATTTATCACGACATCTAGTAAATCGTGAAACGTAAAACGGAATTTGGTTGGGAGGTAGTTTTACAATTAATAGACATACGCTAAGAACGGATTTTCCAAAAGGGCTAAATTAAGGATGTCTAAGAGCTCTCATAAGTTCTATCGTACGCAGACGAAGGCGCGAAAAACAGCTAGTTTTTAATTACTGAAGTAGATACTAGATAACTAGAATATTAGGAATAATTTTTAGGTATGTCTAATATTCCCTTTTTCGCCTCCTACTTGCTTGAATTAAAAGCTTGTATTAGGAGTGGGTGCGACAATACCCCAACGGTGGTGGGGTTTGATCCAAGTACCTTGCGGATGTCAGTCCATATCTTATACCGTTGAGCTATTGATACTAGATAACTTAGAAAGACCAACTGATTTTTTTTCAATAAAATCAATACATTGCGAATATTTATTTCTAATAGATCTTTTATACATCACACGTGAAATGGAAAAGCGTGTCTGATATCGCATACAGTAATTACATACTTTTCTTAAGCCGTTCGTTCACGTACAAGATGTTCTAGCCATTCAGCTAATTCTAGGGTATCTGTTATCATTGTACACTGTAATTCGGTCATCGATACCGTTTGGTGACTAATGACGACGTCATTGGCAAATGTCCAAGACCGGTAATTGATGTCTGTATCGTCAAAACACCGATCTAATAAAGCTACAGCTTTGATCTTGGCATTAAATTTATTGTTCTCAAATTTGTTATTATGTGCATAGTCATATAGTGAAGAAGTTTTTCTTAAAGATTGATTTAAAAAAAAAAGAATATATTATTTATGCTCTATTGGTAATCAGATATACTCCAGTAAATAGAAGAGACAGAGAAAGAATAAGAATATCTTATTTGCCGACTAAAGATTGCAATTGCAAGAATTATATTAGCCCGTTGAAATAAAACCTTTTCTAATTAAAAATTTACCTTTATGCAATTTTGCTTAATTCTATTCTTCTTCTTCTTACCACGTTATGTAGGGTCGGCACTACAAGTATTTCTTTTCCACTCTGCTCTATCCCTCGTCGTTTTTGAATTTAGGTAAATTCATCCTTATCATTTCGTCTTTTTTTAATCCCATTTATAGTTATAGGACAAACGCAATATTAGGTATGAATTAAAATTATTCGTACACGGCGGAAATGATATCATAATTTACTAACTAGTAAACCAAACTACTTAGTTCAACTATTTCTTAATTTCCTGGTTTTGATAGCGCAATTAATTCTCTAATTACACATGTATGTTGTATCCGATACAGATAGTTTTGTGTCCCCGCTAAATGTTTTCTAAGGATATCTCTTCATTGCCAAATAGTTTAGGTACTTGGAGTGTGTGAATCTCACAGTAATCGCCAACCTATTATGTTTAATTACAAATACTATAATATGCCCTCACCATAATTATTTGGGGAAATCTACACTAAAAATGAGCGCCTACAGACTGCAAATATTTTCAAATCATTTAAGAACAATGTCGTGTGAAAATGAGGCGAACTTTTTAAAAATACATGCGAGCATCGGTCCACATGACTCATCTACTTAAAATGCAATGCTGCAGGAACAGCCTGTCTTCGCCTACGTGCTTTACTTCAACATTAATAACCTCGTTTTATTCATGAAAAACGTTCTCCCCCGAAAAGTTAGTCCTGTTCCCGAAATAAAGTGTCACTTAATATCTCCCTTTGTTGTTCCCGAGCCAAATAGCCGTGGAATTTGAAATAAGGTGTAAACATGCTATTGGGGAAAATGGCATAGTCACTCGTTAAGTTTTTAAATCGTGGTTGTTTCGAAAAAAAAAAAACGCTCGCACGGTCTCAATTATTCAATTTAGGCACCCGACATTTTTGCCCGAAATCCCGCCGTTTAATTGTAATAAACTTTGGGGAAATGTTAAATTAAATTGCAGATTATGCATCAAATGATATATCTTTCAGAGATAGAATTTACTCTTATTTAAGTATGTTATATAATATGTAACCTCTGAACTATTTCTTACTCTATGGTAATACAAGGCTCGGATTACAGTAGTAGTCCTATAAGTATGGGTAGATAGTTACTCTAAATGTGAATGGTGGCCGAGCTTCGGGTGCCGACCGGTCTAATTCAAGTCTATCTCCAGCGTACAGCTGTAATGGAAGTCTTGGCTATTGTTAAACTGAATAAAACTCACTTCAATAAATTATTTCACGATCGAGGATACTCCATTTGTAGTGGATTGAAAGAATTCGTGTAATGGAAGCTGAAGAATGTTGGACCTACTATTTTACCTTAAATGTTCTGTATCATTCGTCTGTTACTTCGAAATATAGCACTTTTTGAGGGATAACTGCATCATATAATTCTGTTAATATAAGACTGATGACTTATCTCTTAGATAAGTGAGATTTAAACCCTTATTAATTAAGAGTTGGTTAAAAAATGTACAAGACGCAGTGAATACCTACATGTTAAATGCAATGTCGCAGCTTTTTAGCTTTATCATTAAATTTGACTGTAAATTAGAGCGTTCAATATACCTGTTATGTATGCATAATTACACTGCGGGTAGATGTGATTTATGTTACAATAAAAGACAGACCAAGTGGTGCGCGTGGCCCTGTATGAAAGTGTAGCAAAAAAGGGCAAGTTTAAAATTAAAAGCGGAAGAGCAAATAGCATGTATCCAACGACCGAGAAATATAAATAAGAAACTGTATGCACGCTTGTACACTATAACCCCCCTATAACACGATGTCCTTATAACGCATTCATATTATTGTATAATATATAATGTAAGTATTCTCTATCTCTAGACTTTAACTCGACTCGAAGTCGGTTTACCTAAATGTCCCATTCCAAGACCATCACGAAAAGGACTCTCAGTTTTTTCCCGCCTCTTTGCCTCCATGATAGAATGACGATGTAATTTTTTTTTTGTATTATATATTATAATTTATAATGTTATAACATATATTAAAATATACGTAATATTATATTATATGCATTCATTCTCGTACAACACGATTGTACGGCACAAGCGCGTTGTACGAGACTAATCCTATAATATACGTATAACGTGTTATAGGGGGTATTACCGTAAATATTTTGATATAGATTTATTTAAGTAATGCATTTAAGTGTTTAATATTACGTAATAATTGATATATTCATAGATATCAAGCAATATTTTATTATATCAGCTATTCCCGCAACTTCGCGTGATTTCTGTAATTTTGTTAAATTTTGAATATTTTTATTTTTTTGTGCGGAACTCTAATCATTTTCTAAAACTGTAGCTTACGTTACTCCTTGCAACATCAGCTATCTGCCAGTGACAGTCCCGTCGCAATCGGCCCAGCCTCTTCGGAAATTATCCGAAACAAACAGACAGACAATTTTGTTTTACTTACGTTTTTGTTTTAGGTATCGTTTTATATATATTCATATGCAATTTATTTCAACGTTACATAAGTACAGTTCAATTTTACTTATATTATGTGTTTTTTTATTCCTGGAAAATGCATTTACGCACCCTAGACTACACTGAACCCGATACTTAAGTACAGTCTCGACTGCGAATCTGGAGTTTCCTAGCTGAATTCTGGAATACCCACAAAAAACCAGGATTATCTCTTTCGCCGCTATTAGAGGCGTCACAGGATCACTGATTTATGGATAAAAATAATTTTGGAATTCATTTTTTTTTTAATTTTGAGAAAATGCAAATAGAGTAAGTAAGTTAAGCTTAAACTCGTCATTAAAGGCCGGCAACAAATCTGCTAGCCTCCTGGTCATGCAGATGTCCATGGAGATTGGTAGTCACTTAGGTGAACCGCTTGCTTGTTTGCCCCTTGTAACATAAAAAAAAAACAGTTATATGTCACTACCAAAATCCACTTGTATGACGCCACCCAACTTTCACATGGTCCATGTGGTGGGACCGGTATTTTTTTTGCAAACAGCTGCACGCAAATTGATCGCAAACCACAACCTGTCGAATAATAATTTGACACGTTTTTATACCCTTCAATAACAAATTAGGCGAGTCATTTACAACTTACGTTTGTAAATTTTGGACAGGTGTATACATTTTTCAATACCCATATTTAAACTTTCGCGGTTAATTAACACTAGAATAGTTTGTTCGATGTGGCCCGCGAAACACATTATTCTGCTGCTGACTGTCACATGAGACATGTATTGTACTTAAATTATTAATCTAGAATCTAGATTATTGTTTTTAGGCCATGCCTCACTTTAACATTTCTAAAATTCCCGGTCTATTACCAGGGTCCGCTTAAATTGCAAAGGACATGGTTTTGCGGCAAGTTCTCATGACTGACTGCTTACCGACAGTCGTTTGATAGATGGGTGACCCATTCTAACACTGGTTTTTCAAATATCCGACCTACTCCGTGTTTCGGAAGGCACTTAAAACAGTGGGACCCGATTAATGACACCTACTTCACGCCGATCTTATGTGATTTTAGCTAAACATGAAACATATTGTATAAAGAGTATTTAAGCATTGATTCCAAAAGAAATATATATCCAATCTGTTAAATAAGTACTTATAATATTTTGATCAAGGCCTTTCTTGAGTATATAATCTTAAATTAATTTTAGGAGAAAGGCCAGCCAATTCCGACTTCAGCTTTACTGACTTTTTTCCCGCGTCCTCTTTGAGAAAGAGGAAAAGATTGGCTGTTTGATTCCTTCTCCATTCCCATAATTACATGAAAATAGCTCGAAGCTCTCGGAAAGATGCTCTAGACTGATTGAATGAAACCCATTGATAGTCAGTTTTTTATATAAGAAGGGGAAAAGCAGGTGCTTCATGTGAGTGACTACTGACACCTATAGACAGCTGCAACACCAGAAGGCTCGCAGATGTTTTGTTCGCCTATCGGTATACACTTTTTTTGAAGTGGCTCAAGTCGTATCGGTCCGGAAACACCGAAGGTGGTAAATGAATCCCTAAAGAATATGTGCGAGGTAAGAAGTTTCTAGAAACTCTCGCGATTGTGGACTTTAGGAAATCGAGGTGATGAGGGTTAAATACCAAGTTCTGACATGGATTTTCAGTTCAGTTCGGTCAGACCTTGCTAGTCAGTCGTATTACCTTGTCTAACTTTGACTACGAGTCCGTCCAACTGTTCATTCTGCTGCTGCAAATGCTCCTTCATAGCTCTCTTGTTACCGTTTCTGATTCGGATGAATGTTTCCTCCGTCTCCGCTGTCCACCAGACACCGTTCGCGGCCAAACAGACCATGCCTTGGTATTCCAGGATCCATTCAGTTCTAAAATATACCCAACTTGTTGTTACCCATGACTTCGCCTCCGTAAAATTAGGCGAAAAAATATATTCAACTTTAACGTAAGGATATACAGAGAAAACTTTGAAACCGGGCGGGTCGCTAATTCCTCTAGTTTATTAATCTAATATCTTATTTTTTATTAGATTACATGGACTAAGTTATGGTAAAAAGATAGTAATATGTAGAATTCATACCTCGGAACCCTCCAGTTTCTTCCATAATAGAATATCGCTTTTTTCGTAATGAATTTGTTGGTATTGCGCATTTCGATCAGAACTAAATTCATCCAATCTTCAACTCTACCTTCAGTGTATACAACGTATCGGAAATCCATTATCTGTAAAGTAAATAATTGCCTTTATATTGCGAACTAGCAAACCAGACCTGGTTTCAAAAATACATAGGAAAAGCCATTCACTTAGTTGGCTCAGCAAGAAATCAAACCCATGACCTGAAGACGCCGAGACTTCCGATACACGGTTAGCAGTCTCCACTGAAGACCTATCTTCCATGAAAGCCCACAGACACTACTTTTCAAGGAAGCCAAGCCTGGAAAGCTACGCCATTGACTTTAGTTCATTGGCGGAAGTGGCGTTCTGAGCATAGTTCTGTCATATCTTTATTTCTCTTTAAGTTCTTTCGTATTCTAGATTATTAACTTATAGTAGTTCTTTCTTCGTGTTTCGGAAGATACGTAAAAAGTAGGTGCTGACTTGTCACTGACTGATGTTAGTCCTGAGGCTGTGGGGATTCCGGAAATGACGTCAAACAGTGGTCGGTGCACTTAACTCGCTTCACAATCACATCCTGTGCAATTTAAGCGGACCCTGGTACTAGACAGGAATAAATTTAGGAATAAGAAGTATTTGTTTCTATTGCTCGCTGCGCAACTCGCAGCTTGTGTTTTAGATTCACTTTCAATGGCGGTTCCGCAATGTATATTAAAATATATTTACCAATTTTTTTTTTTATGTTACAAGGGGGCAGACGAGCAGGCAGCAGGCACCGAAGTGCCTACCAGCGCCCATGGACATCTTAGCAATTTTAGGTTCTTTTTAAGGCACTATTCTTATCAGGTTATTTAAATTAATACAAGGATTAAAAAAAATTAAAATCGCATTTTTATTTATTGGAATCATTGGAATGTTCGTAAATTCTATAATTTTTATGGCACATCAATTTTTTGTGTAACTTTACGATGATGACACACAAAATAACCTTTTTTATTGTTTGTTTACCCTTTGTCTCAAGACTAAATGAATAGGGTATAGAGACTTATGCAAATCTCGGTGGTGGGGCTGAAATTACTAAGCAAAAACATTTTAAATTTAATAAAAAGACAAGTGTGGCTGAGTCTGAAAATAAGTGCATACTCGATTGTAATTAATGAGGGTGCGTGTGATAGTTAACTGATTTATTACCCGAGGAAATACATTTAAAACATATTGAAAATAAATTAAATAACGCCAAATTTCTGTAGTACTAGATGACATGTATGAAAAAGATTTTAAAATTAGTTTTAGTTTTGGCAAATTTTGCATTGTTTGGGGTTACATTGAGGTGGTCCTATCAACAGCCGACCTTCAAGTCGATCGTTAGGTTAAGCAGTTTTTATTGCCCCCGGATGATCCATTTTAACAGTGGTTTTCAAATTAACCTCGGACCATCTCTATGTTTCGGAAGGCATGTAAAAGAGTAGATCGCTGTTTATATCCTGTGATTGTAGAGATTGGAAGGGTTCCTGTGATGACGTCACACCGCACACCGCATCCTGCTGCTAGACCGGGATAACGTTAGGAAGATGATTTTTTGGGGTTATATTTAGTCGAATTCAACCCCAAAATGATACGCGGTCATCATTAAAGACCCGAATAATATAATATTTTAGAGCACTTCTTTGATGACGTCAGATCGGTTTTTTATCGGAATATTGGTAGTAAATTAAAGAAGATATTCAGCTTTTTGACCATTTCGAAAAGAAGGCTAAATGTATATAATACTAATTGTTACCTGCGACATCATCAGCGTTAAATTAGGTGAAACATTTTAGAGTGATGATAGCCTATAACCTTCTTCGAGAAATGGGCTATCAAACACTAAAAGGATTTTTCAAATAGGATCCGTAGTTCCTGAGATTAGCGCGTTCAAGTAAATAAACAAACAAACAAACTTTTCAGGTTTATATTATTATAAATAGGATAGATATGTAAGAGCTGTCCTCTTACGTAACGAAACGACAAAAGTTGCGATAAACCATATGTCGCATACAGTAACAGATGTTGTAAAGGATGTTACAGTGTCACTGCTGAGGACAAAGAATTGAAATATTGTTTAACAACAATGCATTATTTATAAACAATATATATATCGTATAACAGCTGTCACCTTACATAACGATGCGATAAAGGCCGTGGTAAAACATGTGTCGCATACAGTAATAGATGTGGCTGAGGATGTCACAGTGTCACTGCTAAGGACAAAGAATTGGCACAATGTCGATGCATAATCGTCGGGGCCTTCGATTATTATGCAGTTTGTATCGCTGTGCGAGCCCAAATAAAATGGTTTTTCTTCCTCCCTACATACTGATTGGTGTTTATATATTATTGCCTTTTTCATGTATTACAGATAATTATTACATCCTCTCGAACATTTTAATCTCATTCCATCTTTAAAAGTCGTCTGAATAATAAATAAATATATACAGGACTATATGACCCACGGGCACCTATTCCTAAGGTAGACAACTTAATACCTGTGTTATAGGTAACAGCTGCCTGTTATACACAAATATTTTTTTTTTGAAATATTTAAATACATACATATAGATAATACACCCAGACTCGAGGTGGGAATCGAACCCACGACCCCTGGAGCGAAAGGCAGGGTCACTGCCCACTGCGCCTGCTTAATGAACTCTCAAATGATGCACACTAATTAAAAATTATCACAAGGGCTGTAGGCGAGTCTGACTCGCCTCTGGAGGGCTCCCGCCCGTCTCCGGGCGAACAACGCTGCCCCAAAATAATATCAACAAACCTTAACTATCGCGCAGCCAGGGGTGCGCTCCGCGGGGGGTCGTTGCTCCAACGTACGTGTGACGACATAAAATAAATGTGATCCGGACTGACGAATTCGCGCCGGTTCGGTACAAGGTGCGGATTTGGTTAACATCGGCGGTGAGTCAGTGGTCCACATCACCGCGACGTTTGACACGTGGTCTAAAACCTCTAGACGCTGTTAAACGCATCACCTAAACGAGATTTCCAACTACAACTACAGTAAGAATTCGGATACGGACCCGAATCCGGTGCGACCCGCCGCCGCGCGAAGCCCCGACCGTTGCGATCTACATCGAACCGCACGAACCGCCATTATGCCACATATAAAAATATATAACTACGATTGCACCCGGCAACGCTTTTAATGACGAAATTAATAATCACCTTTAAAATGCAACAGTCTATGTCGACGCCTCGCGGTCGACCCTTTTTGGCATTCGGAAATATTGTGATGATCGGCCGGAATACGGCGTCTGGCGTTAACCGACCTTCAATTGACGATTGGTTAAAAAGTCACCAGTAGCTGGTCGATCGCTAACCGCTAGACGACTGCCCCTACCATATTAGAATAGACTACGCTTCCGGCCCGCGACCTAAGTATACATATAGCTCTCTATTTTAGTATAAATAAACTCTATCTCTAGCTTACAAAAGGTACAGTTAAAAGTGTACAATCGTATCAATCTTTATGCGCACGATGTATAAGTAGATCTATACATAAATATTATCTGATCGTAAAGTAAATAATTTTTGGAATATCTTCGAGGCTAGTCGGGCGCGATGCGCGAGGTGCAGGCCGCCACCTCGGCCAGCGTGGCCAGTGCCAGCAGGTCGGCGTGGGCGCACGCGTCGGCCAGCGCGCGCGGCGCCTCCGTGGCCAGGCGCAGCTCGGGGCTGCCGGGCCCGCCGGGCCTGCCGGGGCTGCCCGCCAGCTCCAGCCGCGTGATGCTGATCTTGCGCGGCTTCCGCTTCTGGCTGCCGCTGACGGGCTCGCGGCACGCGACGGGCGGCGCCTCGAACGGCCTCGGCTTGGTGCTCGGCGTCTTCTTCTTGCGCTTGTTTTCGCGCTTCCTCTGCTGGAACTTCTCGAGGCTGAGCGAGGGCAACGCCCTTATTTTGGCGTCCAGGTCGAAGTCGGCGGCCCTGAACGTTCGGCTCGCGCCGCCGTCCGGCTCGGGCGCGTCGGCCGGCTCGGCCTTCGCCGGCGCCGCAGCGGGCGCGTCGTCGTAGTCGAGCTTCGGGTCGTCGGTGACCGGGGTCTCCTCGCGCGAGGAGCCGGGGTCGCAACCGCAGGAAGCGCCGTGGCCCTCGTCCGGGTGCCTGTAGGGACAGTCCCTCCTCTGCCGCTTAGTCACTATGGTTATCGGCCAGGTAAAAATGAAAAATTTACAGTATACACGTCTGAAATGGACAAGCGTATCACATATCTATCTCCCTCTTTCACTGCCTTCTCTTTTCTTTTTTCCATTTAGAAATATATAAACGTCTAAGGTAACCTTTACTCTGGTTGTCTATTTTAGTTTGTTCATTGTATTTTTGTTAAGTATTTCTTGAGCTACTAAAATCTTTAAATTCGTAAAGGGAAGCTGTCCTTAACTCTAGATCTCCTCTGAATCATATATATTACATACTACATGTAGTATATATTCTTATCATCAAATAAGCGAACAAAGTGAGTATTTACTCAGCTTGAATTCGATACAGGAAGTTAATAATATTTCAAGTTGGTTATCCGTTAAATTATCTCACTTACCTAAAACGTCAAATAACTTATATCAATTTAAGTTTATACGTGTATATAAATAGATGAACTGAGAAATACACTTTAAGAGTTTACTTAACAAGTTGTATAAAATTGTATGGTCTTTGTATATTTTTTTAACAAAAGAATTAAAGCAAATTATTATGAAATGCTCAGTCATCTATCTATTATGTTTTTCACATCTAAAATATGGAAAGAGGAGTTTAGAACGAGTGTCTTTTATTGGTTTTTACACTGTTAATATAAAATTTATAAAGGTGTTTTCGTAATTTTAGGCAATTTGTAAGAGTGACACCTTTTTTATTTAGTAGGACAGTCCCCTAGCTGCGTTTCCCATAGATAAATTTGCCTCTCCATTATATTAAATTGCGATTTCTCTCTCCTTTTTTGTACACTCCATATTTTAAACGTAGTATGTAGGTCCGGAACATAGGTTTATTATGTTTCCATGGTTAACTGAGATCATAAATGTGAGGCCACTTCTGTTATACTTTTTTTTCATAATTTCATCAGATCATCAGTTTGTATCGTGCTTTGGTTATAATCAGCATATACACGTATAATTCTTTAGCATTTGTACCTCTTAAACACAGATTAGTGTAACGTTCGAAATTCAAAAGTTTTAGTACATACTATATAATTGTATCCATTTAAATTACTTCCGATCAACAATCTACATATATAATCACGAAATAAAATAATAAGAAAATTACCAGACTTTTCTTCATCTAAATTCTGATACGTAATCAATGTATGATCAAGACTTATTTAGTCACGCTTTTAATATATATAGGCCTGGAATTTAATGCGTTGTATAAATAAGTGGTTTAAAGTAACTAATCCTAAACGAGGATGATATAAGTACTACGAGAGCAGTTAAAATTCGAATAATTCAAGGAACAATTAAAACTTAAAAGCACGTTGGAATTCGGGTGTATTATATAGATTTACGTCCGCTTGGCTTCCATTGAGCTATCAAAGCTGCAATTTTATGTACTTTTAAGCAGTGTGCAAAAACAAGCCCTCAATTAAAATAATACAAATGACGTCCATATGTTTATTATGTGATATGAGCTGTTTTTAGGATATTATTATTACTTAATAATAGTATCTGTATGTAAATATAAAACATATAAAGTAAAGATTTCGGTGCTCGATTTGAGTTGGGTAATTTCAGAAAACTATCGAACTATCGCTTAAAAAAATGAAAGTTGTATTAATTTTTTTTTTATCAATGTTGGTTTGGCTTTTCTCTTAAATATCTATATGTATGTAGCATCACGTTTAAGATTAAAAATGCATGTCTTTGTCATTTTCTTGTATATTGCTCTCGTAATACTTAAATATCCACGAATTTTATGAGGTAAATTCATCACACTTTACAACATTTTCCTCCATCCAAACATACTTATTTAGAAATATCAACACGCATTTTCATTTAAAATATTCATAGTCGGGCGAACGAACACGAAATTTTTTCTACTTTCAACAATCTTGTTAGGAGCTGTAATAGTTAAATTGGCCTTTAGGTTACACTCAGTTGAATTTATCATATAATGTGTGCACACAACATTATTGTGTCACTAAAACAGAAAATGCATTGCTTACGAATAATACGGATAGTTAAAGTAACTTACATTTTTATTTACGTGTCGCAATCTTCGTGAATATTGGGTAAGTGGAATTTAAATAAATACTCAATCTTTAGTGTTTTTCTTTAAATATTAACTTCAAGATATATTGCCACGTTTATATATTATGATAATAAAACGAAGTTAAGCAGTGAATAATCTTAAAAACTTTCGCAAGATTAAAGCAAACCCGGTCGCAGCCAGAGCAACTTAACTTAGCGATCGACTCAAATGCCGACCACAGATTAGGCCACGACCTCCTCAAACACAAGATGTGTAGATGCAAACACGCAAATTCGTTAATATCATTGGCTTGCACTGCGTGATTGAGTTTGAATTAACACTAAAAAAGTTTCACACACACAAGCAATGGTTGCAATTAATTAGTGGAGGGGGTGTGCATTTTTACACTGAAACATTTATAACCGATTATCTATTATTAATCCATAATTATAAAGACTGTACATGTGAATTACGACAGTCTAAGATCAAGGTGAAACAATCCACTGTTATAATTATATAATGTTTAACTAGATGCAATGTTCAAGGTTTTAATTTTTTTTTAAGTAGCCTATGTTCTTCCTTGTAACATTAGCTATCTACCACTGAAAATCACGACGAAATTGGTCCAGCCGTTTCCGTAACAAAAACACAGTCAGAGGCAGAAAGAGAAATAAAAATATTTTATTTTTTGTTAAACAAATGGCGCGATTTCTATACTATTTTAAAACTTTGATAATGCATAATTAACAAAAAAAGTTTTAAAATTGGAAAAAACAGCGTTGAAAGAAAAGTAGATTACGCACCCTGCTTTTGTGAATAATTAATGGACTCCTTTTAATTTACACTCGTGCATTAATAAACTCACTTTGTGGTACTTGCAATAATCTACTATTGTTTCGTCATTACAAACAGATTCATCTGTTTAATCTTATTTATATAGATTTTCTAAATAATATTGTATTTGACTAAATGATAAATGTACGTAAAGGAACATACCTTAACACCTTAGCCACATTAATCACTGCCGCCTCACCAACTAGCTTCTGGAGAATAAAGTATAAAACTTACTCTACCATGGTTTTATTCGATCTATGTAGGCGATTCAAAACCGGTTCGTCTTTTGTTTTTATAATAATTTATTTAATAAGTAAAGGGTTATATGCGCTAATTTATCATGACAAATTCTTGTTCATACAACATATGATGAGGAAGTGCACACTTTTGCATTATACACAAAGTGATTGAATTATTGCGATAACCAGCATTTTTATTCAATATGTTTGTTTTTATTTCATTATTTATCGAAATATACAAACGCCGGCAGAACACTAAAAGGAAAAATATAAAATGTGTAGTTAGTTTTATTGTTAAACAAATAATAATTAAGTAGAGTCAATTAGAACTTACGGGGATGGGAACGGGAACGGGAACGGGAACGGGAACGGGAACGGGATAGGGAACGAGAACGAGAACGCGGATGATATAGGATAATAGAAGTAAATAGTAAGTACCCCAACGTTCGAGCAGAACATCGTCTGCCGAGTCCGCTAGTTGACAATAATTTGCAACAACAAACTTAAAGTTTAATGATTAAAAAAAACTAAACTAAATGCATTTTTCTTTATTTTATAAGTGCTATGAGCAAGTAATGCACTAGATTCTCATATCACGTAGTTTTTTTTTTTAAAATTACATTATACAGTTCTGCTTCCGTGCATTTTATGTAAAGAATAAATTTGCAATCATTTAAGGTTTTTCCATTACAATACATTTACCTACACGTTTAGTATTTTTTACTTGGCCAGCGTGTCTTTGTATTGTTCAAGATATTATATTCCTTACGAGATAGTTTCGATGATATTTATATAAATATTTATTATATTCATTCCATTTATTCCTGTCGGATGCGAATAGCTCGGTGCTAGGTCTTCTCAGTATTCCTCTATGGCATATAATCCTGAACACTAACAGACGTTAAAATAAAAGGCCGCTGAAGACCTGGACGTAGACGAATTTCATGGCTTAAAATCCTACGCTAATTGTCTCATTAATGTTTGGCATTTGAGTCGATCGCTAGGTTAAGCGGTTATTACCGCAGCCGGGTTATAGATGAGTGACCCGCTAACTAACATTCTCCGGGTTTCGGAAGACACGCAAAGCAGGGAGTCCCTTATCATGTAACTCACATGATTTCCTTCTCATATAAACTGAAGACCCAGTTCAAAAGTCCCAGACACTGGCCGAACTGTCTCTCCTATGATTCTTCAAAAATGATTTTCTCTCTTTTACAAACAGACTAGGTTTGGGTCACTTAGTCATTTGCCCCTTGTCAAATAAAAAAATATATAGGTCTAATCTTTAAATATAAATGGAATATAAAAAAATTAACTTCATAAAACAACGCGATGAATTTGGCACCCTTTATCCCCGGAATCTTAAGAATGATAAGAAAATCTTTCTGTGTATACAACTTCCAGAACAAGTGCGAGACTTTGAGCGATGAAATTTAAATGCTTAATTAAAATCTAATATTAATTAATCTTTGCGGTAATGGAATACATAGTGGTGTAACTACGGTTAATTACTCTGAGATACATACAGATTTCACAGACTAATTCATGAGCAGAGTTGTACATAGGATACCATTTCCTTCCTTTAATGAGAGATGTCTGCATCCCAAAATGTTTTAATAATATTAAAGAATCCTAGAAAACTAGTATTATAAACGCGAAAGTTTGTATGATGGATGTATGTTTGACGCTCTTTCACGGAAAAACTACTGAATGGATTTTAATAAAACTCTACAATAATATAATTTATACACCATAATTACACAAAGGCTATAAATTATAAAGATATTGTGCGAATTGACCAAAATATAACGATAAATGTCAAGTAAATAAGAGAAAATTCTGCCATCTGCGAGCTATCTGGCGTGCGCTGCAAAAACCTTTAGAGTTACACGTATATAGTGTATGAAAGAAATGTTTACCTTAAATAGTTCGTCAAAAAAGCCCGCGACGCCATATATGTTAATGGCTTAAACATCTTTCATGTTTAAGCCATTAACGCCAAAATACTGAACCATTACTAAACGGGAACGGGAAAGGGAAAGGGAAAGGAAACGGGAACGGGAACGGGAACGGGAACGGGAACGGAAACGGGAACGGGGACAATATTATACAATAATATAATGTAGTAAATAGTTCAATGGTTTTTCCCCTTTTCAAAAATGCCAAATTCCTAAAACGTCTTAGTTTTAACTTCAATATTTATTTTAACAAAATAGCTATTTTATTTAATAATATTAACACAGTAATTTAAAGATATTTACAATGTACTTAAATTTAAATAACAAGAAGAACACTATATACATAATAAGAATTTAAAAAAACTAATTCTAAATTAAACTAAACAAAATAATAATAAATAATAAAAATAGAACAAAAATATAGAATGAAGAAAAGAATAAAATAGCTAATTTCTTTTTAATTTCACTTTGATGTGTCACAAGTTTACATCACGATTGCATTTACAACGTGTTTCTCAAGCACTAGGCAAAGTTCAAGCACAGCACTTTAGAATTGGTAACAGCTTGCCAAAGTTGCAGCTATTTGTCTTAGTGCGCAAATAGCTCGTTTTATACATGAACACCGTACCACGAATTGCAATTTAGAACATTGTACTAGGTGAAGGTAAGTGCTTATACTTGGCAGTGAACTCTGCACGATTAGTTTGCAATTCCAACTAGGATATGTGAAACAAATTTTGTATATACATTCTCTAATCATACCAGTAGATAAATAAATAAATAAAATTATAAATAAATATATATACAGGACTATATGAATTACGTTTTGATTTTTTTTTTCTCTTCTTTCATTTCTTATTTTTAAATTGTATTTTTTGAAAAACAATGTATATACTAAGCTTAAATTAAAAGCTTGTATTAGGAGTGGATGCGACAGTATCCCAACGACGGTGGGGTTTGAACCGGGTACCTTACGGATTTCAGTCCATACCTTGTACCGTTGAGATATTGAGGCTCTGTATTATGTGTATTTACTGACCTGTGCCCGAAAAGATATTATAAGGTGATTTTAACCTCATTTGTCGTAGAATGGGTTTTGCCCAGGTACGTCGCCTAGACTAATAAAAAAATACTATTGTGCGCATTAAATAAATAAATAAAATAAATAAATATATAGGTCGACATGACACACGGACGCCTGTTCCTAAGGTAGAAACTTAATGCCTATGTTATAGGTAAAAGATGATGTTACAGACATTTTTTTTATATTATAAGTATATACATATAGATATTTGATTTAGATTGTGTTTTGTTATATGTTTAAATCAAGACAGAAAGCACGAGTAGTACTATACTGCAACTTAGAAAATACTAGCTTAAACCCAAGAATTTATCCGCGCTGTTTTGTTAGATTTCACCCCTTTAAAATTTAATTTCGCGCCAAAAAGAGTAGCCTTTGTTCATCCCCAAGGTCCAATCTATCTCCATTCCAAAATTCATCAAAATTACGAGTGAAAACTTAATATTATGTTTGTATAATGCCAGAGTCAGACATAGCTGACAGTGTTTGTACTTTTTTGTCCTTGAATACTACAAATTACTACAAAACTTTGAGCAGCTACACAAAGTCCCCGTGACTACATGATGATGACACTACATGATCATTGAAATGATCATTTAAATGAAGCTATGGCTGGCTCCGGCATAAACATAACATTACATGGATTGCCTTTATACGATAATTATTTTTACAAACTTCTTTCATTATAATTAATAAAATCCAATCTAATCACACTTAAACTATGCAACGTTTATTTTAATATTAATATACAATTTCGAAACGGCCTAGAGGAAATGATTTCCTTAATTTCCTGTGACTCATGGGCCGTCTAGGTATATTTTGGCTTGCACGCACTACATAGGACTCGTTGACCGACCTAGAGGGGCGAACTGAGGGCGCTTATAAAAGCAGTATGGCCCTATGACCACACTAAGTCTAACAGAAACTCCCGTGAGATATTCATTGAAAACATGAAGGCTATCGTAAGTAATCAATTAATATTAAAAATATATAAATAACAATTTTATAGCCCTTTAAATGACTCTATGTATTTGCAATTTTTGCATGTTCTTTATGGCTATAAAATTATATGCATTAGGCATAAAAAAATATATTTTTAATTTTTGTTTTTTCAATTGCTGAAATTCAAGCCCTAAGGTGATTTAAAACTTCACTCAAGCAACTTACACCTGCGTCTGACAAGGATTTGATCGGATTCATTATCTATATATAGATTGAGTATAAATGTTGAACGTTATATGTAAATGACAAAGAATCCTGGGTGCTTCGGTCAATAATCACAGCCCCTATTTCTATATTTGTATTCTAATGAAATTAATCTTAAATATAGTGCGCAAAGTGCTTAAAAATCCTGCTATACAAAAATAAATTATTTATTTTCACACAAAGTGAATCATTCTATTAAGTAATGTTATTTAATAGTATTTTTCTATCCATTTGTATATTCATCACGATGTTACAATAATTGTAAATACGTATATTCACAATAATATTAAGCAGAATCATTATTAAGGGTATAAAATCTACGAAAAGCTTCTATCATCTAGCTAAGATTCCACTTGAATAGAAAATATTTTTTTAAGATTTATTTAAGTTTTTTTATAAAGCAGCAAGAAATAGAGATACCTGGAATTCTCTAGAGGAGGCCTTCACCTTCGAATAGCGAGGGGTTCTTACTTAAGAAGTAGAATAGAAACAGCACATAAGAATTAATTGATATAGATATACATAAACTATATTAAAAAGATTACAAGCATTGTGATGCTTTTGTAGGTCGAATTGTTTACTTTAATGTTTGTATTTATACATATGTACCAGCTGTTTCCCACGATTTCGTTAAATTAAACTTGTGAGAGCCTCTTTTGCTATCGAAAAATCCGTTCTTAACGGATGTGGAAATTTCATCTTTGTGTCTTCGGCGGTTCTTTTTATATATTACAAGGGGCAAACAAGCAGTTGGTACTCAACTAAGTGACTACCGACGCCCATGAACAACAGCGACACCGGAAGGCTCGCAGATGCGTTGCCGGCCTTTGAGAAATGAATATGCTCTTTTCTTAAAGGTCCCTAAGTCGTATCCGTTCGTATATACCGAAGCTGGCAACTGATTCCACAGGAGAATTCAAGATTTCGTAATAGCTAACTTTTCGTTTTTATTTAATATATGGAGATATATACTTGGATTGTTGTATGTTATTTCAAACTTATAACATTTTCCATATGGTGTGATCATTCATAATTTGTGTGATTAAATATTCTCATATTTATTATGGATAACAGATATTATAATATATAGATCTTAACATCAACTATAATATATTGTCAAATAGTGTATCTCTAGTATTTGTAGGATAAATCGAATATTTTTCTAGTATTCAAAAAACTAGTGCCAGAAATGTTCACTGATGCCAATTCAAATTACCAAACAGGACTCAACCGTCATTGGAACGAGAGTTCAAAAAGCGTTGCGTTAAATCTCGGCGTTGGCGGTTTTTAAACGTCGGCGACACAAAAATATACCGTATATTTAGGTATGCGTTGAAAATAGAACATTGCTCGATAAAAAAGCGCTGTCGTGTGAACACAAACTCGGGCGTACATTTATGTTCTATTTGAACGCTTTTTTAACGCGCGGTAAAAAGCTGTCGTACGATCGAGGGCTAAAATTAAAATAATAATAAAGTTCCTCTATTTTCTAAAGCACCGTATATCATATTTTTTTGGCTCTATTGTTTTATGAAGACATTCATTTTGTAAACAGCAGAGATTTTTCTCATCCATGTTTTTCTCTTCGAGCTATTAAAAGATTAATTATGTTCGAAGGAACATTTGAGGCGTGCGATTTGTTATAACAGAAAGCTTTTAAAATAATATTGAATGTTGAATTTTAAATAGGGCCGATAATTTCTAAGCAAACAATTATTTGAACTTACTGTATAGTTTGTGAAGAAATGAATTATAAAAATTCAATAATGCATTTTATAAACGGCTACACAATTTTGCTGTGATAAATTCAAGACGATGATCTTTAATTTTTTATTAGGTACAAAAGTGATATTTATCATTTAAATTGAACAAGATATAAATGCGCTCGTGCTTTTTATTCTTTTAAGAAATATTACAGCTTTTCACTGGAATATAACGAAGGCGTAAAACATTGTGAAAATAAATTTCCTCTCTGAGTTTTACCCTTGAGACAGGTATCAGTTCCCCACAGTGAATAAGTTAAAATGGCGGAACTCTATTAAAGATACCCTTTAGGTTTTGTGCATATATACTTACGACTTAGGGACCTTTAAGAAAAGAGCATACTCATTTCTAACAGGCTCGCAACGCATCTGCGAGCGCTCTGGTGTTGCAGTTGTCCATGGGCGTCGGTAGTCATTTAGGTGAACCGCCTGGTCGTTTGCCCCTTGTTATATTTATATTAAAAAAAATAAGTACATGTACTTGTATACATAAATATATACATAAAATATATACAGGACTATACGACACACGGATGTCTGTTCCTAAGGTAGACAACTTAATGCCTGTGTTATAGGTAACATTATTTTTTGCTTCTTATTTATAGGATATTAATAGTTTTTATATATTTATTTAAAAAAAGCCCCCTTGTAAAATAAAAAAAAAAAAAAAAAAAAAAAAAAACCTCAATGACGACTAGTCCGAATTGAATTATGGCTGTTTTGCATTATTTCAGGGAAAAATAAAAAAAGAAAGAAAGAAAAACCCTAAGGAATGTTTCTAAAAGATATAGAGTTGGTCGCATTTTCGAAACGCTTCCAATAGATGGCGTTCGTACTGAGCCTTTCGTGTGATCATAAATCGGACAAGACGACGTCCGCTGCAACGTGTTTTTAATATTCCTATCAGTTTTGTAATTTATTTAACTCAAATAGGAGGTAAATAAATTACAAACATTTACATTTATTTTGAATGACAGTATTATATTTGTCGCAGTACAACCTTAATATTGCGTTCATTAGTTTAAAAATGAAACGGCATTAGGAGTCCCTCAGTTTCCTTGTACAAAGTTCAAAGAACTACAAAATTTGGTTGTGAAGCCTTTAGAAAATGTGACATTTTGATCTAGTCTGTTCTCGTGATACAACAGAAAGCCATTCAATATCGTCAGGAAAGTCCTATCGTCTTTATTTCCGCAGGGAAATCTACCTGATTCTGTTTTAAGAATTGAGAGCATGTGATTTTTTTAAAACTACAAAAGTTTCGTTCCTAGTTGTTTGATAAATCGTTGCAATGGTAAAATGCACATTTTTAGCCCATCACAGTAAATATACTAAAACAACCTTTTTTACGATAAAATATTAATTGAAAAAAAAACTCTATGTCCATTATTTTATTTGAATTATTTTTAATAGATGTTCAAAATATTTTTTTTACATTCGTTTCTTACCGAGTTGTTACTCGTGCAAATCAGTCCCAAAAAAAAAGGTGAGTTGCTTAACTCACTATAAATACATAAAACATAAATCAATTAGTAAGATATCGGTCATATATTATGAAGGACTAGATCATATTTTCAAGGTTTCCCTTATTATATTAAAATCCAAACGATGATGTTTTCATATTCACAAAAAAGGCTTAAAATTCGCTATCCAAACGGTTATAACACAGACTGTTCTAAAAGTTTCACGGCTACGTGTGCAAACGACCTGTTTACAATAGGTAAATACATTTTAGCATAACAACGGAGTGGCCTCATCGACCGCGAAAATAATTTGACGATATTTTTTCAAGTCTTTTATTACGTGAGGGACGCCCGGGTCGGTCGTAAATCAGGACTCGCGCAAAAAGTAACTAAAACTTTTCCACGCGAAAATGATGAAAAGACGCCGAGTTTTATTCAGTTAGACTTGGAGATAGCCGCGTAATTGGTTAACGGGAGTTTGATGCTTCATTTTTAACCGGGAAATATGACGAACCATTTATCACTTGAGCACTTTTGATGGTTTTTTTCTAACGCCTGGCCGCGAGCTCCTTTTGTCGTGAGATGAAGTGTTTGCTGAGACGTGGAGCTGGGTTGCGATTAACTTAGTTCAATTATGTATCTTCTTAAAAGGCTCTCGCTGAAATGTTGGCGATACCACTTTCTGTACAGAAACTGGTACTTCTTCAAAAATAAAATGTTTTCTTTTTCAAGGAATAGCAGTTTCTTATTATGTAATAAATATATACTATCGGGACCTAAAACTGGAATCCTGACCAAACTTTTTAAGGCTCAAAAAATTTGAGCATAATCGTTATTACAAAATGCAAGAAAACGTGTACTTTTCTAACAGTTTTTCCTACTTAACAACTAGTTTATTTAAGATATATGAAAGGTATATCTATATCTATACTAATACATAAAGCTGAAGCATTTGTTTGTATGCTTAAACGTGCTAATCTCAGGAACCGGAGATCAACTACAGCGAGCACGAGCGCCTGGCGCAGTCGCTGCCGCACGAGGACGCGCCCCGCGACCCGGACTTCCAGCTCAAAATGGAGCTGTTCCGGTCGGCGAGCGCCAAGAATACGTCCCTAGCCTTTCTCGTGCGGCAGAACGCGAAATTTAAAAGTTTAGGTCTGAATTCGTTCCTATATCTTTTGTTTGGTTATTTATGTCGTTTTTGCGCTTGTCGTTTCGCTTTCTGGGTTCAGCACTAATTCTATGCCTAATTCGCGAGGTAAGTGGTTGTTTCTCTCCGCATGTTTTCGATGCACGATACTAATACTGCAAGGTGTCTTTGAGGGATGCTCTTTAAATAACTGTGATCTCTTCTCTCTGTGTGGGTATTTTCAGCTTGGTATCTAGAGACTACGGACTTTAATGCATTGTTAAACGTGGGAGGCGTAACTGCGTATCATTTATAGACTCAATAATGAATACATGAGTTAGAATTCGAAGAAGAATGGAAGAGAATCCCATGTAACCCTTTTTTCCCCACTTGTAGCCATCCCGAGTACTAGTACTAGTACTCAGTAGAGTGTCAAAGCGTACCTACGATGGCCCATTATTATCAGTGGCAGGTCTACAAAGGTATATTCCAGTAAAAAAATGATGTAGATGAAAATACATAATATTTATATATGAATTTCTCTGTTTATTATATTGTTGTTAGTTCATGGCAATTTTTGTAGGGAAACCTGTACGTCTCTAGACACTAAGCTAGATTCTTCTAGACACTTATTTTGATGTATGCACTGATTTGGCATGAATACCATGATAATAAAACGTATTTAGTCTATACGTTTGATGAGTTTTATATTTTATATAAAGGCTTATTTAACCTATTGGCGGAACGGTTTTAGTATAAACTTACAAAAGAAATCCTCATCACAATTTGTATGCTTTTCATATAACGTTGAATTACCCGAGATTATTTTTAAATGGTCCGAGATCCCAGAGCCGTTAGACGTAAGTTATTTTCTGACAGATAAAACCATAGGTTCTGAGTAATAAGAAAATAGAGCATGCTCATTTATCAAAGGTGGTCAACGCATCTGCGAACCCTCTGGCAGTACAGTGGTGTCGGTGGTTAGTCAGGTAAACCACTTGACCGTTTGCCTCTTGTTGCTTACAAGCAAAAACACAAGTGAATTACCCATTTGTGTTCGGTATATATTGTATGTATCTATACTTCTTAATAATAATTATTTAACACTATAATTAGCGACCACGACTCCGGTTGACCGTTTGCCAAACACAACACCTGTTTTGGCGTTGTGTGGATCATTCTTTTGTTATCGCGTTTGCATTCCCAAAATAGACTCCAGTTTAGCGCATTTACAATTTGTACACATTGTGTGTGTGTATTTAAAAGCGAAAACCGACTGTTCATTTATATTCCGTGGCTATTTCTGGAATATTGCGAGTTACTTAAATAAAAAGAATGCCTAATATTTTCAGATCCAGCAGATGTTGTCGTGCTGGAACTTTATACACAAAAGATATTTCTTAACCCAATCACAGCAACACAGTATTATACCAGAGAATCAATCTAATGTTTAATTTTAATTCATTGTGCTATTCTATTCTAAAACTATATTAATGCCCTTTTTTGTTCAATAAAAAGCAAAAATGATATTGTTGCTTACGTAACCATTTCTATACTAATACTATTACTTATATATAAAAAAACTTTTATAATGTAACGGTAAAGTTTTCGTAAATAATTGTGTCTAAAGCCGCACTAGTAGGGTCACACCAAATCTGGCTAACAAGGGGAATGAACTCTGTCAGTGAAGGCGAGTTTTAGTGACCACTTTAAAGAGTGCTTCTTCACAAGACTTCCAGGCGCTGCTTGGTTATCATTTTGCGGCAGATCGAGCCACCATCCCAACGGTGAATTCATGGAACGTTAAGGAATACGTCTGTATCATTTTATTGATTATAGATATTACCCACAGATCTCGATGATGATTCGCCCACGGAGCGGGCACAGAGAATGATAACACCGGAAGTGAGGGGCATCCTAAAATCCGGATCGACTGTGGTGCCTTCCAAAACCAAGACCTTGGCCAAAGGCGAAAGCTCTGAGGTATTTTTATTTCTTATAATTCCATTACATGATATATTATGTGATGATGTACAAGAATTGGGACATATTGGATCGTTACAATTGATATGGGAATTAACCTTCCACAAACTGTAACTTTGCAAGTCGAGAACTTTTATCTATAATTATTTAAAAAAAAATACGGTAAATTAAAAAACAAAATATGAAATTTTAGCTTACTGAGCATAGAGTACTATTTTTACACAAAATATATGTTCAAGGGGCAATTGTTCAGTTCAAAAGAAAACCAGATAATATTTTAGTAGTCCTTTTAATATATTAAATCCTTTCGATCGATATTTTTGGGGCATCACACTGCACACACTAACATTACATGAATAAGCAAGTTTTATTTCTTTATTATTTATAGTTATCGTATAGTGTAATGCTCAAAAAATAAACGGTTTCATTTCATTTTTTAATTTCCAGGGTCTAAAAGATGAAGGCATCGACAGTTCGTCGGACGACGAGTCCGCATCGGCGTCGAGCGTGTCCTCGTCCGAGAAGAGCTGCACGTCGTCGGACAGTTCCGACGAAGTGCCGGAGAAGCCGCGAAGGTTCCAGCGGAAGAACAACAAGCTGAAAGCCTCCAGAACCGAATCGGATATAGTGAAGCTACACGACCAATATCCCCGAAAAATCCAGCTACCAGGAGCCAACGAATTAAAAGAACGCCTCACGCAAGCGAAGAATCCCGATGTTAAGATACCGCTCCTGGGAAAACTGGGTCGGAAACCGTCCGAGGAGCTAAAGGTGGAAGACGACAAGACCAGGTACAGAAGATTCGTCAAAAAACCCGAGGAGCCCCTACAATTGGGGAAGTTAAGAAGGCCCTCGGAGAAGGTGGCGTGTGTGGAGGAAAAGCCGCCGGTCCTAAAAATCTCCGCGCTGAATCAAGTGGCCAAGAATAAGTTCTTCGGGGTGGAGGCGGAGAAGAAGGACAAGAGCATGCAGGAGCTCGCTGCGGCGGTCAGGAAATATATACCACCAGTGAGTTATTTTCTTAATAAAAAATAATGGTGGTGGTTTCGGTATTATAGAAACTTTGGTAAGGTCGCTACACCATAGTACTGTAAGATTTCATAGTGCTAACACAATTTGATCTTCAATACTTTAGTCTTCAAGATGGTGCTGTGAGTTTCAACTGGTAGTGTAGTTTAAGGTGAAGTTACAGTTACATTTTAACATTAAGTATTTAGAATGATTACAATAATTTGTTGTATAAGGTTCAATAGATTAATTAATATTCTGTAAATGCTGTAAACACTATGTACAAAAGAGATATTAAATTGATAACATCGCCATGTCGAGTTGTAGTGACCGTCACGAATGAACAGAATTTTTTCTAGCATATTCCTAAAATTTATTTGACAAAAACAAAATATTAAATTCTCCTAAATAATAACATTTCTAGCTAACGTGACGCTGACATTAAAATTTTATTAACTTCATAAATAATTTTTAAAGGGCTTTAAACATTCTTGTAGTTTCCGTTACGAATTTATATTCTCAGAAAAAATTATTTGAAACTTCAAGTTTTTAATTTTACCGTTTTTCAGTATTTTGATTCATATAATGTAGTTATACATACAATTCAAAATTATAAACTTTGTAATGAGGAATATTTTCTAAGTTTTAAAACACTCGATTTCGACTTTTTTTTGCATGTAGTGTTCATCATGTTTACGATTTTTAAAATAAATCAGATTTAAAACTACACAATGTCCAGATATGAATATATACAATTTGTACCAGATAGCGATAATTGGTTCTACAACTACCAAACCATTCTAAATTCGTAACCGTAAACATTGTATTAGTCGTAATATAAGGCAGAATTTACCGCAAATTGATCAAATGTAGCGTCCGTCGCATATGGAATTGTCCCACTGAACCCTTTCAAATTCTATTTATTTTGTTTCATTCCCTTTATCTCAGGGAAGGTTTAAAAGAAAAGAAAGAAAAAATCGAGAGATTATTTAAAAGTACCCTAAAATTCAATGGTCTCCTTAATACTTTCAATATAAAACGTCTTAATAGGCTTTTTGACTGATGTGCCATGTTAAATTATGTGTCATAAAACATTCGGCCAGCGTCACGTTTTATTAAGAAGACATAAACCAGATTGTGCGGTGAATTCTGAAAAAAAAAGATACAAATGAAATTTTATCCTAATTTCAACAAATATGGGTTAAAAGTTAGCTAAATCAGTTAATTGCAGACATTTGTCGGTCCCGCTAGTCTTGCATATAAAAAGATAAGATTTGTTATATTGCGTTCCTTTGCAGGTGAGCAAGTCGATATCGCATCACGCGATGGAAGTCGGCGGCTCCGGCAGCGACGGCGAGAGCAGCGGCGGCCGCGAGGTGCGTCACATCAACACGCGGCGGCAGCGGTATGGGACTTCATTGTTTTCGGCTGTTGCTTTGTATTGTTGCATGACCACAAGGAATTCGAGCTACTACCAAATATCAATATTAAGGGATTCCAGTTGTGGACGATCGTAAATGGTATGGGTGGGTAGGTTTATATTTGAGACCCTATAGACCTGTTGAAACTTGTAGATAATGGGCGTGTATAAAGATCTAACAGGGTGAAGTACATCCGTCAGCGGAATATGTTGAAATATTTGACGTTTCGAAATAATTAGCCGGTTCAATATTTTTCGGGAACACGTCACCGATTGTCGAGCTTATTCAGCTTTTCTATAAAGTCTCTGAATGGCGTCAATGCCATCTTTTATTCATTTTATTTGCATTGAAAGTATTTATTTAAGATGTTACATATTTTTCTACAGTTCATCCAAATATGGTGGTTTCAGTCTAAAAATGTACGCCCCTCTACTAATTAATTACATCACTTGCTTCAAATTCATTTATTTGCACGATTGTGGGCTATATATGTACCTAGAATTTTACATAAATACAACCTCGTCACAATCTACCATTAACAGGTGTGCAAATAATGATTTAAAATGTCATATTATAATTAAACAAAATCATCATTATTAAAAACTAAAACACACAATCTCATCATTATATTTAGCGTTCAGTCGTTAATTATAAATTGTACAGGTTTTTTTATTGTAAACTTCAACCACGCACAACAGTAAGCCAGTGAAATTGACGAGCTTGCGTGTTTGCGTCTGCACGCTATTTTGCATGTAGAGGTAGAATACTTTGGAGGGGCGTGCATTTTTAGACTGTACTCCCTGTAACTCAAATGGTCTGTAAATTTCAAATCCTCAGTCGCGGACGCCAAATATTAAATATAATGCTGATAGTATGTGTTATAACCGTACACATATAATTATTTATTCGTGATTGCATCTCGATCTTCCGACCCCGGTAGTGACGGGCAGCAAGGAAGTGTCGCATGGCGTCCGACGGTGATTGTAAGTGTTGTTTTCACACCAGTAGGGGATCAAACATTTGCAGCTATGACTGGCGCCCGCATAATAGCGTCTGTTTTTTTTTGTAACATTAGCCATAAAGTAAGTTAACCGCTAACTTTGGAACCCACCTGCTAGTAATGCACGATTCGTTTCATGTAAAGCTCGTTTTGAGTCAAGCAAACAATTTTGACGATTTTTTTAGGACTGTAGAAACTTTAGTTAGCCGATGTTTGGGACTCAGGTGACGTCGTGTAGAAAGTATGCGCCCGTTTTGATGCCCGAATGAAAGGAAAGCGTGCCCGGCGGTGCGGTGCGGTGCGACGCGGTGCGGTGCTGTGCGGCGCTACGCTGAAGCGCTCCTCATCAACGACCGCTGGGAGTTGTCTACAAAGAGACAATGATTTATAACCATGACAGAATTTACACACTCATTAATTTAGCTTTCCTCGAGCTCAGTACGGAGTCCTCGCCTTTCCATTTTGAATTGAAAGTGAGCAAATAGCACATCACAGGACACACTGTACATAGAAAGATTGGCCCGATGGTGCAGTGGGCAGTGACCCTGCCTTCCGCTCCGGGTTCGTGGGTTCGATTCCCACCTCGAGTCTGGGTGTATTATCTATATGTATGTATTTATATATTTCTAAAAAAAATATTATTAGTTTATGTCGGCATATCTATGGTGACTATAAAGTCATTTTCAAATTTTAGTTTGCTCATTGACCCAGAAGTAAATATAGAACCATAATATCGTGTATCTCAACTGAATCTACCTTCTTATCGTTTCCGAGTTCACAATTCTCCCCGAACTCTTGCACAGAGTGCAACGTCATCTCGGTATCTTTTTTTTCTTTTACGGTCCAATATCTTGATAAAATGAAATTCCACAGACGCAAGCTGAAAGTACTCGGAGCGACTCGTTACTCGTTCGCCAAGATGGGCCCTCCAGTTAGAAAACCGTTTCTAGCTTACCCCTTTTATGAGGCGGATAGTTTGAATTGTTGCGAAACCGTTCTTTGGTCAGCGGATCAAAGTGTTTTTCCTCTTTGCGCGAAATTGATTTGTGCTCAAAGCGAAGAAGGTACCTGAGGCAGAAACTGTATGTCAACTTGACCTCTTTGAAATCGGTGGAGGGATGAGGGAGCAAAGAATCTTATTTTGTGGATCCGTTTAGCGAACGGTCTTCCTTTATAAAGGTTTAAGCAAAAAAGAATTGTTGGAAATCTGGTTATAGAAAATAATTAAATAGAATAGAATATAAATAAAATTAAACGATTTAACGGATATACTTTTTAACATTTTTCCTCTTCTTAACGCATGAAATGAAACGCTTGCCTATTTGAAAACTTGCTATTATGAAAACCTGGCACTTGATATTACTTTCTTAATATGTTAATTAATTTGAAGAGCATGTAGCATCAGCGCCCGGCATTTAGTGGATCGCTAGGTTAAGCAGTACTTACTGCGGCCTTGTAGTAGATTAATAAACCAATCATACACTGGTTTTTCAAATATCCGATCTAATCCGTGTTTCGGAAGGCGCGAAAGACTATCGGTTCTGGTTAATGTCACTGAATAATATTTGTCGCGAAATTATAGTTATTGCAGTTTACGGGGATGACGTCAGATGGCATTCAGTCAACTTAACTCGCCCCGCAGCCACAGACCTAGACCAGGATAATGCTAGTTAGAAGAAAAATTAATATATCAATTACCTGTCTTAATATTATTGAAGCAGTTTGCAGATTGGCTAAGATAGGAAGTCGGTTATCAAGAAAGTTACCACGATTATTATACAGGGAAATTATAAATCGTAATAAATTTATCCTACAAGGAATCGGTATAAAAGTTGTAAAAGAACCGTAAACGGCAAACTGCTTAACCGTTCGACGAGTGCTTGAAAGTTTATAACTCTTGCCTTAATTTCCTTTTAAACTTGATTTTATTAGACGTTCATTTCTGTGTATAATTTTGAGATAGGTTTAAGTTTCATCCGACATTTTCTAGCCGGATCTCGTTGTTATACACTACGTTTCTTGTTTATTCTAGAGCCTTGTTGATGCTTGATGGACTCATGTTATATCCCTCGGTACTTCATGACATGCAAAGCAAATGGAAGTGCTTATAAATTGCTTGAATTATTAGTCTTGAGGTTTGCGTTTTGCACATTGCGTTTTACTAATATTTAGTTTCTGTTATGTGCTTGATAGATTTCTATTAGTCAGAAAGCTCAACGTTTTAAACACTGTTATGATGTTACATAGATCTCTTGCATATAACCCACCGAAACATAATAAGAGAGGAAAAGATAGAGTGGTTAGTTCAATTAAGGCTCGGTCCAAATTTGAATCGCGACAATATGATGCTCAATCCGCTTACCTTCACAACACTATTATTAATAATTTAAATATGTATCCACTAAACGACTTATAAGTGTAAAAATATTCTTCAACAATGGATTTATTTACTATTAACTTAGGAGAATGTTGTAAAGCTTTTCAGAGATTTTATTTAAAAGGGTATATATTCGTTCGGTTTGTGAGACTTCCCGGTGGCCTAAACTCGTCATTAAGGGCCGGCAGCGCATCTGCTGGCCTTCTGATGGTGCAGATGTCCATGGGCGTCGGTAAGCACTTCGGTGCCTGCTGCCTGCTCGTCTGCCCCCTTGTAGCATAAAAAAAAGATCATCCGAGATGCGGCAGACATGTCCAGCCCAATCGTACTTTAACTTGGCTGCTCTTTGGGCCACATCGGCAATTTGTGTTTTGGAGCGTAGTGCTGTGTTCTTTATTCTGTCGGCAAGCTTTAAACCCAGAATGCTACGCTCCATAGCTCGCTGCCAAAAGCCGAAGGCGGACTTCTGTTAAATGGTCAAAGACCAGGTTTCAGCGCCATATGTAAATATTATTAAATATTTATTATAATCATAACTCACCAAATTAGTTTATGTACGCGTCGTACTCACACTGAACACAATATACTTAGATAATTGTTACCAAGTCAACGGTTGTAACACAACTGCCCAGTTTACCTGTGTGTCTCTGTATATACACTCTTATGAACAACTACCCTCATTATGTATACACTACAGAAGTGTTTCTATTGATGAGTAGGACTTAAGAACGGCAAAGGCAGATGGTGAGAAGGTATATATTAATATAGATTCTCACTATTTTGCGAAATTAAGCGGAAGGAAGGTTACGACAATAATCCATATCTATACTAATACGTAAATCTGAAGAGTTTGTTTGTTTTTTGTTTGTTTGAACGCGCTAATCTCAGGAACTACTGGTCCGATTTGAAAATTTCTTTCAGCGTTAGAAAGCCTATTTATCGGGAAAGGCTATAGGCTATATATCATCCCGCTAAACTGAAGTCTAATTCTTTTACCTAATTTTACGCGAACGAAATCGGAATTTGTGCCAAATTCCATACTCGTTCGTTCGTGTAATTTCCCTAAACTGGTACCGAAAGCTTCCGTCCGCTTCACGTATTAATATATAGATTATCAATGCTTTACGAACCTCCCAAATTGGAAAGTTGGTTAAAAATATAGCTGGATTACAAATAGGGGTTTGTGATAAGGGTAGCATTAGCATATCGTTATAAAGTGGCTACGGTGGTCTTCCTACGGTGGTTATAAATTTAAACTGCTTTATAGCACTAAATTACGCTTTTATTATGGTGCACGTAGACGGTTCAGCATGACGTATAAATGTATAGTATCCTAGCGACCCGCCCCGGCTTCGCACGGGTATTAACATTATCGAATTTTTAATGCGGAACCCTAATATTTTATTAGATAAAAAATACGATTTATTAGATAATGATACGCACCGAACGTATTAGCCGTTCGGTAGCTAATCGAACACTGGCGATGTACGCATAATACTCGCGGCACGGTATTGCCTTCTCACTGCCACATGTACTCATAGGGATGAAGGTGTCTTCTGAAAATCAATGTAGGAAGTGGTAACTCACTTCCAACAACATACTGAGATGACGTCCCTTTTTGGGGCATCACACAAATAGTTAAGTTTAACCTAGTTAGTTTGTTAAGTTAGATTTAATTTTTATAATCTAAGATTACTGTTTTGTTTTGTTTATTTGTATAGTTGTGATGTCACAAATAAATATCTTTCATTTAATTCATTAATGTTTTCGAAAATATTACATCGCCTATATTCATCAGATAATGTACGATTCTAATGGTGAAATTGAGATTCAGAGCCTATAGCCGAATTAGGCCGGCGCGTCCGGGTACCAGTACCTCTTTCTTAGATAAGATCGGCGTGAAGTGGCGGCAATGCTGTCACCTCAAGTGATTATATTGTTATCGCGTTTCATTCGGTTTGTGAGACTTCCCGTTGGCCTAAACTCGTCATTAAAGGCCGGCACAATCGGGCCCCACTGTTTTACGTGCCATCCGAAACACGGAGGAGATCGGATATCAAATATAAACCAGAGCTAGAATGGGTCGCCCATCTATCACCCGGTCGCAGCAAGAACAAATTAACCTAGCGATCGACTAAAATGCCGACCACTGGCCATCATCTCCTCCTGATTATTATTACAAAATTATTATATTTAATTTACAAGAACAGCATTTATGCGAAAGGCACGGAGTCTATATTTACTTTTATATTCATAAAACTTTTGTCCAATAAAACGAAGCGACATTTTCCGAATTAAATTAACTACAATTAAGTGTATTTTCACCGATAAAAGCCTCGTGTGTATGTACATACCATTCAAAAGCAATCACAAAAAGCTCTTCAGAAGCTTTATATTTCCAAACAGTTTATTAAAAGCGTTTCGCGAACGTATTGTAAACTAGCGGTTTTATCGGGGAAAATGTTTTTATTTCCAAAATACATTTTTGGGAAATGATTTTTTATTTCGGTTACGCGTACAACTCAAAAATGAACAAATCAAGCGATTACATGTTATTTTTATAAATTTAATATCAGCTCAGATAGCTTATCTTAGTAAATAAACATAAACAGGACTGTATGATACACGGACCTTAATGCCTGTGTTATATATAGGTAACGGACGCCTATTATACACAAATATTTGTTTTGTAGATATTTACCTAGACTTGAGGCGGGAATCGAACCCACGAACCCCGGAGAGAAAGGCAGGATCACTGCCCACTGCGCCAACGGGCCAGCTATCTTATACACAAAAAGATTATTATAATATTAGTTAGTCTAAGGAAGGAAATATATGGAACAAATTCTTTAAGGAAATCATAAGTAAGCCAAGGACAAAGTAACGGGAGGTGGTCAGGGTGTTCAGAATATATAAGGGATGAAAGGAGAACCCACAGTGGGATCTTTTTGGTATTAAATGGTCTGCTATTTTCCTAGAAATACCTAGAGATACGCTGAGAATATTGAATAATTTCCAATCTTAGATTGTAAGCTTTTCAAGATTGTTCTTATATTATATTTTACATGTTAATTTTAGTTAATAATAATAATTTTGTATTCGATTGTAATTTTATAATATTGTTTTATATTTAATTTTAAAATTTTCTTCTATTTCAGTTTAGTTGTATAGATTGATAATTTTTTATTCTTATTTTAATTGTAATTTTTCAATCCTACTTAGTATAAGCGGAACTACCGTTTTAATGGGGTTTAAGTATGTTTTATTTATTTTAAGTTTTATTTATAGCTAGATAGACGGAATAATACGAAGAATAATGGAATTATACTCATTGCACGAGGAAAACATTTGCATTGGAGCTATTATTAAAATATAATATTTGTGAATTCCTTCCAAAAACACTTCAAATGTTTTACATACATTCTTGTTTATTGAAAGCATTATTTTTCATGTTGTTTATAAAATTAGTTTACTTGCATGAAATAGAATTTCGAATCGTGGAAATTGCTTGTCTATTTTTAACCGAATTGCTGTTAATTTCATACTAGCTTAACACGCTATTTCATTCGCGACGTTTTCTTCGACTCTCATACAAACTATCAAGTCCTATTGCACCCCTTTTGAATTTCATTTTCGCGATATCAAGTAGTATGAGTCCATATCTAAGGTCCAATCTAACTCTATACCGAAATTTATCTAAACCATAATTTTATGATATCCATTACTTTAGAATATAGAGTGTGTTATGAATATGAAATTGCCGGGGCCAGTAACAGGTTCAAATGGCATATGTTTGATGACTTAGCATGATGTTTTTCTACATATAAAGATAACTGAATGGCTCTTGAATTTATCCTACGATGGCACTCATGGAAGTTAATATGCTCTATGAATGGAACAAGAAGAACTGCTCCCCGATTGCTATTGTTCGTTTTTTTAGGGTTCCGATAACCGTAAATAACTTAAAATTTTAAAGGACGTCATTTTTTACGTACATTTTGTGTTCTGTACCGTTCATAAGCGCAGTTTCATATGAACGTACATCAGTCATTGACTTCTTATCATTGAAGAATTGTTATAGCTTTTGATACGAGTGGCGAAACATTAAGCAGATTTGTTTATGAATGATAAGTGTAAACGAACTTAGCGAGAATTCATACCGGAATCAATTGAATGAATTATTGCGATGAATGAATTGACGTTTCTCGGTAAAGGTTTTTTTGGCAGTGCATTCAAGTGCGATGACGTCATTAGGGTTGCCGTCTTTTAAAAATTGTATTTAGGTTATTTTTATTGAAATTAAATTTGGTTTAAATTCTTATTCAATTGATCAACGTGTGTTTATCTTTTTTTTATAATAATAATGTTTTATTTTTCAACAATAGGACCTGATTTGACATAACCACAGATTATTTAATTTACAATTTATTCATAAGTTTACAATGACATTTATAATTTACTACGGCATCGAACTATAAAGCAAATATTATGTAAATATTTATAAATGGTCCGTTGGTATTAACATATATTTATATAATATTAACATATATTTAGCATAGAATCAACGTATCACAGAATTGCGGATACAATGCGTATCGTCATTATAAATATTATATGCAATAGTTCTCATATTTTCATGAGCCTCAATAGCTCAACGTTATAAGGTATGGACCGAAATCCAGACGGAACCCGGTTCAAACCCACCGCCGTTGGGGTATAGTCGCACTCACTCCAAACACAATATTTTATGCATGAGAAACTAAGCTACTTTGCTTTAATCCGCGAATGAGAAGAATCTTTTAATTTAAGCTTAGTAGGAGAAAAAAGGGAATATTAGACATACCTCAAAAGTATTCCTAATATTATTTAAAAAATATATATTTGCACTACTTCAAAACTCTAACGTTAAAATGGATTCGTATATATTTTTAATATACAATGAATAAATAAAATTAGCATGTAAGTTATCTATATATCACTAAAAGAAGCGAAAACTTTCGGTACCATTTTGCGAAAACTGCGCGGACGGCGGAGTATGAAATTTGGTAGTAGTATAGTATATATAGAGGATGGTGTAAGAATGATAATATTTTTTTTAAATATGCGTAATTAATACATTAAATTATAAAACTCCACGCACACAAATGCCAAACGATTTATTCACACATTTTACTATACGATTGTGTCAAAGCGTAGTCATGCCATCCAATTAACACATTATTTTAATTGTCGTTGTTCTAGGAATTAAAATTCAATGGTACGCAAGTCTAAAAATATCTGGCCGAATTTAGACTTGACCGAATTTTAATGTGATCTATACTTTAATTAAATGCATTATAAAGTGACTTAACCAATGACGAATTAATAAGAAAAATACCGCTGTACATAAAATGATTTAATTCTTATACAATTTTTGTGACTTAATTCTACCGAACACACGTCCGCCTAGCACCGAGTCTCTATTACGCAGTGTGTTGCCCCTCTAAGCCACTTCGTGGGATAGGGAAAGAGGTATCATGCAGGCAGCAAAACCGCCTACATTCAGAATATTTCTAACAGTATATAATTTACGAAACTTACTACAAAGATGTACTAGATAATCTTGCCATCTTACTGACATATATATATTTTTTCATATTACAAGGGGCAAACGGGAAGGTGGTTAAATTATATTGCTCTAACATATTGTGTTTTAAATGGAACTAACATTTGATAAATTGGATTTTAAATGTTTTAAGATCTCTTTGACGATATAGGCAGCACGCATTCTATGAAATGTCATAAGGTTACATCAGAAATAATTTAATATGGTGGTTAAGTATTCTTAAATTTTCATAAGAAAATTGCGCGGAAAATAATTTCCGCGCAAATTTTTTCCTTCATAAGAATTTTCTCCTGCCTGAAATAGGGATTAAATTTATATATATATATATATATATATATAATATACTTGTCTCTGTAACTAGGTTTCCGAACAAATTATATATGTTACATAACGCAGATAAAAATATTTTCTCGACACTCTTTTAGGGTTCTGTAGTCCTACGAGAAACCCTATAAGGGGATCTCGTTTCGCTTTGTCCGTCCGCCCGTAAGCTGGTCCCCCCCCCCTGGGATTTCCAAACTATTCAATGTAGATACTTGAAATTTTCCATGTTGATAAAACGTGCTAAAAATTCATTGGGAAAATTAGTTTGAACGAAATCGGACATAAGGTATTAAATTTATTAAAAAAATACGTTTGTAGCGCATTTGATAGGAAACCCTTCTGTATATAAGCGTCTCTTGACACGCTCTGATCACATTATTTAGATGACGGCGAGTAGACGAAGATCGAGGGCAAAGTTATTTTAACCCTGAATGACTGAGACGTACCTAGGGGCTGTCCATGAGCAAGGGCGCTGATAAATCAGCCTGCTCCTCCTCGTTCTCCGGGAATATGGGGCTGTCGTTCAGCACTGTCGTCAACATGTTCACGGTGGAAACTGTTACCTGGGAATAAAGGCGTCGCTTAGCATCCATACAGATTAAGGAAAACTTTTCTTTACGTACTTTCGTTTTCTTACCCTATCTTAACTTATATTTTATATGAAAATACAATGAAAAACTACATAATAGGTTTTAGGTCATCTTGCCTAATTCGAAATTCGTCATCTTTTAAAGAAGCGGCATCCTTCATTTGCAAATACCTCTGGCAATGTAAATAAATTAAGGAATTTTAATAAATATTGATTGAAGGCGTAAAACCACAACGAACAAACTCACATTCACATTTGCAATATTGGTTAAAATTGCTTCTCTAAGTGAACTTTTTCTAAAAAGCTGACTACCTCGGAAAACACCAAAATTACGGGATTATCGCCTATAGAAGAAATACAACTAAATTCTGAAAAAAGGTTTTCCTTCTTACAGGACATTGGCGTTGGTAAATTCGATAGAAGTGAGGGAAAATTATCAGTTTTCCTTTTCTTTTATGTGCCGATAAATCAACGCTGTAGAAAACTAGACAAGAGCCTTTTTGTGCCAGTTTCGAACAATAGGCGTAATATTGTTAGCTTTAGGGTTGCCACTCTCGGAAAGAGGACGATTTCTAAGGTAAAAAAGATATTTGAAGTGGCAACCCTCCTGTTTGCCTTGCAACTTGATTTTTTAATAATTCCTAGTTGATACGTTTTTTATTAACAACAACAATTTTTTTATTATTTTACTCAACACTTTATTCGCCATAAAATATAAAAGCGAGCCTGAATGTAGGTGATTTGGGCATAAAAATCCCTTCCTACATGCTCTTATACGTCCGGTCTACGCTCACTAGGGAAACTCCAATATTTTTTATGATATAATAAGGTTGTTCCCCCAATTCCAGTCTGCATAATATAATTATATTTTTGAACAAGCGCCAAGTTTTCCAGTTAGAAGTTCATAAAGAGGGTCTTTAGCAAGTCTTTTTTTATTAATAAAGAACTTCAATCTCATGGAATTACTTTTATAACGCATAATAATCTAACTTATGGACTTAATCTGTCACTTTATCTATACTAATATATAAAGCTGAAGAGTTTGTTTGTTTGCTTGAACGCGCTAATCTCAGGAACTACTGGTCCGATTAGAATATTGAACAGTTGGTGTTTTATTGATCCCCATCAATATAACCGGAAAAGATACCAACGTGTCCGTTACAGATAGTATGTGAGGTCGTTCGTAAAATGTCCTAAAATCGGAGTGTAATGTTTTACTTTATGAATAATAATCACAGCGACTTAATTGTAATAGATTTGAATAATATATGACTCCGCATGATCTGTGCGCTATGAATGATGGGCGGGGAACCTGTTAAAATCTTATTAATCATGAATTGGGCAAACTATCGCATTCACAAATGGACCTGCTGGAACGGGCTTCTATTCTATGAAAGTGGAATTAATTCCGATTGAGGCTACTTTATATTGTAGGGGACTTGATTTATGAGGCTTTGAGTAAATATCTGTTATATTAGAATATACCTAGTATGATATTATTGCTTCATATAATATTATTTATGGAAACGTGCCAATCATCTATCGTCTGTGAATTATAAATGATGACATTGAACAATATGAAATTCTAGTTGTAAGAAATAATATACAAAATGTTATATGTTATTATATCTTGTTTTAAGAAGCCTAACCTGAGTGGTAGAAGGTTAAGAGTTACACTGTAAAGTTGGACTAAACACGATAGTTTCCCGTAAGTTAAGGTCATATAATGAAACGATTTAAAAAACTCTTACTATATACTTATCTATAGTCTTTAATAATATTTAAAGCTGAAGAGTTTGTTTGTTTGCTTGTACGCGCTAATCTCAGGAACTATTGGTCCGATTTGAAAGATTATTTCAGTTTTAGATAGCCCATTCATCGATGAAGGCTATAAATCATTATGCTAAAGAATCCATTGTTTTAAAGTAAGTTTACGCGGACGAACTCGCGGGCACAGTTAGTAACTAATATACGATAAAACTTTCTAAATAGATGAATTATTGGGGACAGTATTATTATTACAGTGTATGTACAGTGTACTCTGGTTGGTAAGCCTTGAAATCTATATTAATATTGAATAAGCTCTGAAAATACCAAAACGATTAGAAAAATTCTTTCCCCATTAGAATCCTACATTGTCTCGGATTAACATACGCGATAGAATAATGTCAAAAAAGTTAGAGATTCGTATAAAAACTTCGATAATGACCTGTATGAAGCAGGGGCGGTCGCTAGTAAGTAATAAATTTTGTGTGGTGGTGTGAGGTGCTCGATTTAAAACCCTTCGTGGATTAGCAGAAGCTTTTAAGAAAGCTTTACAGAAGGTAACGAAAGTTTTAGGCGTATTCTTTTATTCATTTTCTTTTAAGATAACAGAAGTTCCACTGTCTTATTTGTAGGGTGGGGATATGGGGTCTTGCCATATTCTAGTTGCTCGAAGTGTTGAAGAAGACTCAACAGATTTTCGACTTCTGGCTAGAGATAGGTTTGGGTAAACGGTCTATCCTCTCCCTCCCATGCTCAATGGGGAAGAAGAAGATTCTTCTTGCTTAAAAGTATCATTTGGTTTCAGGTGCAATGTGGTGGGCGTCAATGGTGAGGCGATGATCGGCCACATGGGCAGTTCGCGCGGCCACTATGCGCCAGCAGTCGACCGACGTGAGTATAAAACTTACAATAATAACACTTACACTAACAGTCATATACTAGGAATGCCTAATATTTCATCTTATCTCCCGCCAAACTAAGCTTAAAGCTTGTGACAGTAGTGGGTGCAGAAAGAGTGAAGTGGAGTCAGGGCTTTAACTGGGTTCTTATAGATTTGGTATGATTATATTGTTAGAGTAGCTTCCGGTCGCGCCTGCGCAGTACCGGATATGTCTACTGCGCATGAGCAAGTTATAGCATAAAAGTCGGCGCATCTTTAGAATCGCGATCATACTGAAGGATCATTCTGAATCCCACTGCCCACTGCGCCAACGGGCCAGCCAAATTAATGTGTTAATTTAATTTAAATCTAGCAGAAGACGTGCTAATACATTATTTATTTATGTACGTACACAGGTACCTATGCCTGTACAGGTTGGCCTCTCGGTAAACCGTAATGTGGATTGCTGGCATGAGATCGGAATTTTTAAATGAATTTTTAAGTTTTTAGATTTCTGTTTTCGGATTATTTTCGATGGTTATATTGCTTATCATCAAAATATTTATACAAACAACATCGGGGCTGATATAAAACAAGTATGGACGGCGCATCGATTAAATAATGGCTGTATAATTAACGAATTTTCGTCCGTTGCAAAAGCAACCAGGAATTTACGATCATAAAGTGATTTTCAGTTAATAAATTGTAATTTGCTTGAATATATTAACAACGGGGCGAAAACAACGAGGTGAAATTTTAATTCCCGTAAGCCCCTTTAAATACGAGTTAATGCGGAACCTTATTGGTGAAGAGAGATGCAGCTTTTTGAAAACACAGAGCAACTTTCCAAAAATGCGTATTTCGTTTCGGATTTTGTTATATAATAAAATATATGTATATGTAAAAAATAATAGTTGTTTGTTAGTTTAACTAAAACTGGGAACCGCTGGAGGGATTTAAATTATGTTTGTTTTCATTCATTCCTCTCATTTCGGAAAAGGTTTAAAAGAAAAAGACGAAAGGAAAAGTTGAAAGTTTATTTAAAAATACTAAAAAATACAAAATTGGCTCTAATAATTAATATATCAATCACTAAAATCTCCTATATAAACGACAGAATTTTTTGCTAAATGGATTGAACTTGTCTCTTTTTGATTCATTCGCTCCAGTCACTGAGCCATTGAGGCTTTCGCGTGCAATTAAATTATGTACAATTGTTAAAATAATTGCGTGTTAAAAATTCACAATTTGTACAGATCGTCTATTATAATTGGTGGTACAAGTCATCAGAATACAGCGTTCTTATAATTTAATACCACTGTATTATACAGGTGTCACTACACCTGGTTAAATGAGATTTCAAGGGACCAAATTTGTTTCACTTACAAAGGTATTCCACTTACCCAAGGTCTCAAATATCCGGGTAAAAATAAACATCTGTCTCACTTACAGAGCGTTCCATTAATAGAGGTCGAAGAATAGGATATTTCAGATATAGAAGTGCAATTATTAAATACAATACCGTATAATTTAAACATTAAGGTTTAATCTTCATTGGGAAACAAAAAAATCCTTAACTTTTTTTTTTACAGTACCTATTTGTCAAAGTCCAATCAATGGTTTTTCTTTTTATCTTGTTCTGAGTATGACCTAATATTTACTGCAGAAATTGTCTATGTTAGTCACTTGCGAGCACCCTGAAGGGTAGCAGGAACGGCAAGATGACAGTCTTCTTCTTGTTATTTCTAGCGTTATCCTGATCGCGCACCAGGGTTTGCTTAGATTGTAATGTCTATGGCTATGGGTTATGATGACTGACTGCCATGTGCCGTCATCCCCGGAATCCCCAGAATACCACGAATCATATCAGTCAATGATATTAAATGGGACCCACTGTTATACAAGGCTTCCGAATCACGGACGTAGATATTTGAAAACCAGTATAAGAATTGGTCACACATCTATCACTCCGACGCGGTAAAAGCTATCTAACCTAGCGATCTACTCAAATGCTGGTCACTAATAAAGATATAATCTCCCCGTAGCAATAACATCAGAATAGCAATCACTGTCGCCGAAATTAGCTAAGGGGAATTAAATTAATGTAATCGCCAATTTCCTATGCCTTAAATTCTTTAAAACGATCTAAAGCGTTTCCCGAACGTATCGTGACGGGAATATGATAGACTCTTAAACTACTTAACCGATTTTAATCAAATTTGCACACCGTGTTCAGTTTGATCCCGCTTGAATAATAAAATAGCTTACATCTCAATATATAGTTGCAAATAAAAATGGATCCCTGAAAAGTATGCACGTGCATAACTTCCGAACGACAGCAGCAAATTGGGGAATTTCTTTTTAGTTGTGTTCGTTATTGTTAAGACAAGGTTTGTACGATAAAAGAGGAATGGCAAAGCGAAAGTGAAAAGCGAATCGGAACGGGAACGGAACCGGAACGGAAACGAAACGGGAACGGAACGGGAAAGGTGAATTATCTTATATGATAATAGAATGCAGGAAATAATAAGTAACTCAATGTTCGAGCAAGACAACGTCTTACAGGTCCGCTTGTTAACGTAATATTTATAACGCTATTTGCCCTAGCAACTATAAGATATGGTGACAAAAGTTCTTCATGTACTATTTCCGATGCATAAGTACTTTTACAATACATTTCTAAATTTTATGATAATCTGATGATAAGATATTCGTCTTTGAGGCTAAGGTTACAAGAGTTCTTATCTTATTCAGTTTTGCATGCAGTTGATGATAATGCAATTTTTAGGGTCCCGTGTAGATATTTACTAGGAACCCTTATAGATTCGTTCTATCCACTAGCAAGGTGATCTCCCTCCTACGATTTCCAAAGTATAAGATATAGAGATTTGAAATTGTCCACGTTGGTAGGACACGCTAAAAACTCATTAGGAAAATTACATCGAGCGACAACTTTTGAAGTTATTCAACTAACACCTTTATCACGTTTTTGATATGGAACCCTCATATACAAGCGTGTCTTACCATCCTCTTGGCCTTTTTTTAGTCAAAGTCAAAGGTAAAAATGTTTTATGTATAAAACTTTACAGTATTTATAAACATCAAGTGAATAATAATTGTAATTATTAGTTTTTTAATCATTATTATATCATTTGGTGATAAAATTGACGACTTAAAAGCCCAGTTTACAAGGGTTCCAACGCGTTCTGTAAACTGAGAAGAGCCCGCAACAAACTCATTCTAGTAATTTTTTTGTTACCACTTAACGTTAATTCAGATACAGTTAGAGCAATTTACTCCGAGGCTTCTTCATCATTCAAATAATCCTTTACAATAGGATTTTAAAATGAGCTTACCTTTAAAGAAGGTCTTAAATTTATTAAAGGACATCTCTCCAATATCACATGAAAGTTTATTGTAAAATCGAAAGAGCTTCGTACCTCCAAAGAAAAAAAAGGAAGCCTTATAGGAACACTTAGTTGTCCGTATTTCTGTCCGTCTGTTTTTTTTTTTTGATACACATGTAAAGCTGAAAATTTGAAATTACTACCAAATACTGAGGTTTGCGGTTCCTTGAACCTGTAAAAAAATCAACTTTCTAAGTGCACGCAATCAAGAGATATGGCCGTTTATGTCACATTTTCTATACATTTACAAAGGGAACCAAAACCCATAGGGTACTTCCCGTTGACCTAGAATCATAAAATTTGGCAAGCTATATCTTGTAGCTTTAAATAAAGGATAAACCCAAAAATTCTAAGTTTGTTATTGCAACGGTGTCTGTTTGTCTATCTGTCTATCTATGGAAACTCCGTAGTGTAGTGATGTGACTCACAAAAACATTGCAGTGACTTTCAAATTAGAAGAAATCATATGGAAAGTGTAAAGATTAAAATAACCTGGGCTTTGTAAAAGTTTTTAATCTTACACAAACATCAAATTTAAGTGTTTTATTGGTCAACTTGTTCAATTAAAAAGGTTTTAGTTCAATACAATAAAGACAAAATAGTCAAATCACTAATTTCAAAATGCATATCATTATTGTTTCTATGCAGCATTACACCGATTTTCCCTCGTATTCATTCGCGGATTAAAGCAAAGTAGTTTAATTTCTCATGCATGTCATGAATTTCCGCAAATTAACGCCTGATTTTATCAGTTACCTAAAATACTGCTAGATGTGACTTTTTAGTGATTTCATTATTATTTTTTATACATTTGAACATTCATTCTCGCGACAAAAAATAGCATATGACCTTCTCCGTGGTCTTATCTATCTCTGGATCAAAATTTGTTAAAATTGCTTCAGTAGTTAATGAAAATTGATTTGATTTTGAGAGTTGACTGTTTTTTTGCAAATACCTAATTGAATTTCTAAATGTAAAGTACTTCATGTTAGTCCCTGTAGCATCAGCTATCTACCAGACAAAATCCCATCGAAATCGGTCGAGCCCTTTTAGATATTAATAGTACCAAACTAATATTAAAAAGAGTACATAGAGTCCTTTTGAGTTCCAAAAGGACATATTTTGAGAAAGTTATGTTATTAAAAATGCCAATAAAGAGTTATTGGCATTCTAACTAACATAACTTTAATAAAGCATTATTGGCATTTTAACTAATATAACCTTAATAAAGCGTTATGGCATTCTAACTAACATAACTTTAATAAAGCATTATTGGCATTTTAACTAATATAACCTTAAAAAAGCGTTATTGGCATTCTAACTAACATAACTACTGGCATTTTAACTAACATAATCTTAATTAAGCATTATAGGCAATTTTGTGCCACTTTTAACTGCAAAAATTGTTAAATACAAAGTTCCATTTGATTCAGAAACTTAAATTAGGCGCAGAAAATAAAATTTATCAACAACAAAGGGATGCCGACGGTGCTTGCTATTTGCACTTAACAGCTGATATTAAAGAGTAAGAAATTTTGACTTAGAAATTCAAATGATATTTTATTCAGGCAGAGTTTTACAAGCTCTTTTGAATCGTCGAATATTTTAACCGATTCGGAAGAGTCCAGCCACGAGAAGAATCAGCAAGAAACTCTTTAGCCATCTTTTAAAAATAGTTCATACAGAAATTATTTTTTTCACATTTTTGCATGTTAACTATCAAGTACAAAGCTGAAGCGACTCAACTCCAAGCAGTTTTATCTTTAATATAGTCTACGACAGTATAATACGCTTTACGAACAAGCGTGTTTTTGTACATGTAGTTTAAATTTAACCAGAGACAAATTTAATATTGCATCTACAAACGATTTCCGTACCCTACCCAGACGCAGGAACAGAGTCACAAGTTTATTCCTGCTTCTGGTTTGCCTATCATGCATACCACAATTTCTTTTTTTATAAACATAAATATTTTTCTAACAAACACACACAATATTGGCAAATATATACTGTGAAGCAACCGTAAGTATACCTATCTCTTTAAATTTTTCGCGGAGGGAATGACGTGGCTTTAAGTTATAAATCGAATTTGTCTCTCTTTTATAATATTTTTTTTCCATGTCAGCCGCAGCAACCCTAAATTAAAATTCCATAAGACATTAAACTATGAAAATACGAGAAATACACAATTTTAGCTGTTTCGACATCTGTTACTTGTCTTATTTTATCGACGGCAAAAACGACTGTACTGAGTGTACGTGCAGGAACTGAGTGCTTAGTGCGAGTTTTTCTAACTTTAACGCGTCGGTAAAGTTTACTTCAATTTGTATGGATCGATCAGCGCCACCTAGCGGTAACGTTGTAGCACTGATCAATCTCCATACAAATTGAAGTAAACTTTACCGACGCGTGAAAGTTAGAAAACTCGCACTAAGTACGCTGTAGTTGAAACAATCGTCAACACGAACCGTTGTGCAGTGTTCGGATTATTCCTTTTACTTGTGCAATAAGAGACATAATTTTCGAAATTTATCGTCCATTAATTTGTTAAATTAATTCGCAATTAAATGTAAATATTAACACTTAATTGCGGAATTTTATAGTTTTAATAGAGTACATTTAAAACAACCTCATTAATATGTTAATAAGAGAGAAAGTGTGCGAAATATAGCTAATATATCGTATATAAGTAAATATCACACACACACACACACACACACACTTGTTCACATAGTATTTCTAATTATGCTTTTGGTCAAAAAAAAGTAAATCTTGAATTTCCTGAGAGAGATGCTAGTACCGCATCAAAAGTTAAAACTGCGGTAGCTTTGATAAGACGAGTGTCTTTTCAAAAAGACCGCCAGGTACCAAATTACAGTCTAGAGTGCACGTTTGTTGCGATTTAAGATCAACGCTATGAATGGGACCAGAGTTTCTATAACTTGGACGCAGAGAGCAACGGCTAAATGGCCAATATGTTCAGTCAGTAATTGTGTCGTATATGGACAAATTTTGCCAAGAGATTAGATAAATGTACGGAGGAGATCGGAGCTCAATCAGTGGCCGGCATTTGAGTCGATGGTAAGTACTTCTTACCGCGGCCGTGTGATAGATTTTAGGGTCCCCTAGTACTCCAAGGAACCCTTATAATTTCGCTCTGTCCATCCGTCCGTCTGTCTGCCCGTAAAGAGGCGCCCCCCTAGCATTTCCAAACTATTAGACGTAAAGACTTGAAATTTTCCATGTTGATAGGACATGCTAAAAACTCATCAGGAAAATTATTCTGAACGAAATCGGACAACAACTTTTGAAGTTGTTGTCCGATTTCGTTCATAAATATTTCATTTCATCAATTCAATAGTGCAATTATTTATTTAATCATATTAGCGTGACAGAAAAACGATGTAATTAAACATTAAGAAAGCATAAGAGCGGTATACTATTCTGGAGACTTAACTTAATCTCGAATGTCACTGGGAGAGCATTTAAACGAGTACTACATTTTATATATTCTAGTAAGAAGTCAAGTGAAAAGGGAAAGACCAGATCTGGATACCCAAATTGGAATACAAATCTAAGTACTTACATATAAAAGAAAACGTAAATTCACTTACATCATGAAATTTCGAAAATCGTGGGACGCGCAAAGATGGATTTTGTCTTGGAGGTAGTAGATAGTACTATCGACATTGTTGGCAGATATCCGCTAAGGACGGATTTTTCGATAGGGCCAAATAAAGGTCACTCAAGTTTAATTTTACGCGGACGAAGTCGTGGGTAACAGCTAGTAATAATTAAATAAGAATAGTCATAACTAAAACATAAAAACACGGCTAAACGGTGGAATTATTAGTTACACCTAAAAGTTTTGCTTGAAAATACGCAAACCGGCAGAATTGGCGGAACGCAAAAATAAAGGAGAATATACAATAGTTAGTTAGTTTTATGTTTAAATAAATAATAATTAGATATGAAACAATAAAAAAAACCAATAAGTTTTGACGATAATTTGTAAATACGTTAAATGAAAAAAAAAAAAACAAAACTATACTATAAACAAAATGCATTCTTCTTAGACTTCGTAATGATAGAGAAACAGTTAAAAAAAGAATTTGTGACTTATTTATGGCTTACAAATAATTAATTGAATGTTTCATATATAAACGAACGAGACGTCATAAAATCGAAAATTTTGAACCATTTCTTTGCCATTAAGAAATTAAAAAAAAAGTACTTTGTTTAGTTTAGTTCTTTTTTTTTTAAATAAATTTTAAGTATGGTATTGCAAATAAATGTCAAAACATGTTAATTCAATTGCTGGTTCATGCCTAATTATTATTTGTTTAAAAATAAAATTAACTATTTAATATTCTTCCTCCATCATTTAACAAGCCGATACCGACATTGTTATGTTTAACTATTTCCAATTGTTCCAACAGGTGTAGTCGTATACCTTTACTACTACTTATGTAATATTGTGTACTAACGTTATTTTTGTAAAATTATTCAGTATTTTTTTCTGTTTGTATAATTTTTTTTTGTATAATATTATTTAATTAGTTGAATGCTATAAAGAGTTTATTGTAACATTCTTGCAAATAAATCATTTTTGTCACAATTTTATTCAACTACATATCAGGTTTCCTACTACTCCCTCAAATTGTTTTCCGAAGTCTCAAAGAATTTGCTAATCGTTTTTTGCAATTAGGTAGTTTTTGTTAGAACTTCTACGCTAGATGGTTTTTGTGTAATTTTAAACCACAATGTGAGACCCTTAGTCACGTTTTACGGCATCTACCCGTAAGATATCGATGGATATTGTTAGATTATCTCGTAAAACAATAAGGATTAAATCTGTGCTAATGTATAAAGTCCAAGAGTTTGTTTGCTTGAACGAGCTAATTGCAGGAACTTCTTGTCCGATTTGAAAAATTCTTTCAGTGGTAGATAGTCTATTTATTGAGGAAGGCTTATAGGCTGTCATATCACATTTCAGATTTTTGCGAGATGTCCTGTGGTGGAATACAGCTGTCGGTATTAGTCCGAACAATTCCTCCGAACACTCCCCATGATACATGCGGTAAAAGATGCAGAGTGAAGCCACATCTCTCCGCATAGCCAAAGGATCGAGCTGAACGGAAAGAGCTGGGTCGCCGGCGATTCGAGCCGCTCTACGTTGTATGCGGTCAAATAGAAGCAGCTGATATTGAAGGGCCCCCGCCCAAAGGTGACAGCAGTACTCCATGTGAGGCCGAACTTGCGCCTTGTATAGTTGCAAGCGATGGTCCGGCATGAAGTACTGCTTCACTCTGTTGAGGACACCAAGCTTTTTGTAGGCTAGTTTAGCCTTCTCTTCCAAGTAACCGCGGAACTGAACGTCACTCGATATGTCGACTCCACTATCCCGATGCTGGCTGAGGCGACCAGGGAAGTGTTCTGGAATCGAGGAGACACGACGAAGGGGGACTTTTTATGGCTGTACTTCGCAAATTCGTCTACGTGATTTCACTGATTTATTAAATTTTGAAGGTTTTTTTTTTTGTGGAACCCTAATTGTTTTTCTAAAATTGAAGTAGCCTATGTGGTTTCTTGTAACATCAGCTATCTGCTAATCTCTTCGAAATCGGTGCTCCAGTTTCCAAGATTACCCGGAACAAACAGACAGACAAACAGACAGTCAAACAGGTTGACAGACAGCCAAAATTTTTTCAGATCAGCGCCGTAACGCGTTACGTGATGCATCAGTTTACCCTCCCAAAAGCTTAAGCAATGAGTCTCTCGATCGTAACGCACAATCCTGCGTTATGCGGCATGCGGTGTCAGCCACGTAATTGTAAGATTATCGTCTAGAATGGTCTCTTGTTTCGTTGCTGTCTACGTCAAGCGCGGCACGCTATATCGTGATGCTTATCGCAGCGTTATGCATTACGGTCAAGAGACCAAAGACACTTCAAAAAAAAATATATTCATAAATATAGAAAGTATTTCCAACAGAATCTTAATAATAAGTGTACTAGATGTAGGAATAAAGTTGTGACTCCGTTGCTGCGTCTGGGTAGGGTACAGAAATCGTCTATGGGCGGTACGATTCGTTAACAAAAGTCTAGGTGCCATATTAAATCTGTCTCTAGGTAAATTTAAACAACGTGTAAAAAAACGCTTATTTATAAGGCGTACTATGCGGTCGAAGGCTATATTAAAGCTAAAACTGCCTCCAGTTGAGTCGCTTCAGCTTTGTACTTTATAGTTAACACGCAAAAGTGTATTAAAGTCATTTTTGTTAGAACTACTTTTAGAAGTGTGGCCAACGAGTTTCTTACTGATTCTTCTCGTGGCTAGACTCTTTCGAATCAGCGGTAGTTTTTAAAATATTTGGCGATATATAAGAGCTATAGTCTACTTGCATAAAATATAATTTGAATTTGAGTTTGGCTACTAAAAAAAATCTGGGCAAATTATTTTTTCTTAATGCGCTTGGACGATTACCCTACCGGAAACCTGTATAAAAGTTGAAAGCTTTCGAGAAATGACTATTTCTTGAATGTTCTTATTTCGTATTTACTTGGAAACACACGATAGGTAACTGTTTCCCGTAATGTATTTGTTCTTAAGCTGCATCAGGTAGCCGTTTAGATTTACTCGTAACTAGACGTTAACTTCCTTATTGACAGTAATATTCCTAACATTTATAAACCGCACACTTAAATACGTGTGAAAAAGTATTTTATAGCACACGTTGTTTCCATTAACTTAGTCACTTGTACCTTATCGGTTATTACCAATCCCACCATCGTAAAATTGTAAACGGATTAAGATTAGTCAAAATAAAACAAGAAATTATCTATATCAATCTTTTTGAAAGTTGTAAACGGATTATGATTATGGGCAATCAAAGATGACTTTTCCACAGCAAAATTTATTGTATGCTATAAACTTCAAACATGGCCGCTACTTTTCATTCTTTCGTGTGACATTCATTGGCAATTGCTGATAGATATGAAGCTTTGTGTCTCTTGATTAAAACGCACAACGCTGCGTTGTGTGGCATGTGGTGTCGGAAGCATTGCACTCTTAATAATAAACTGAACTATGAGTTCAGTTTATAAAAAAGCTGATTTTTGGAAAATCGCAAACAACGTTTAGTCATTTACGACTTATTATCCTGGTAACTCGATAAAATTGGCGTTATAGCAACAAATTATGTATTTTTAAAATATTTAATGATGTTGAAGTGTTATTTGATATATTATTATTTGATTGTCTTTTTAACTAATAACATATTTTAGTTAGAAAGACTAAAATAGCTGTATCGCTAGTTTGGACGGAGATGTGACAAAAATTATAATAAGCGCGGCACGTTGTGACGTGACGTGGTCGTGACGCTTATCGCAGCGTTATGCGTTATAGTATGCTTAAATAAAACATAATTGACCATCTCATTGGGCATAGATATATAATTATATTTAAGGTATTTTCTCTTTCTGTTTTATTATCATTCTGTATTGTACCTATGTATATCTATGGACAATGTGTTTTGTGAAAAATAAAAGTTGCTTTCTTTCTTTATTATTTTCTTATATGGGCTGATATGGATGCTGATACTGCTTGTCAAAAGAAAGCATTGACAATAGAAGGGTATTCAAGTTTTTTTAATGTTACCTACTTTAGTGATTTTTCTTATATATATATTAACCTGTTATGTATAAGGGATTATGTGACGAACCAAATTGATATTTAAACTTATATATTAGAATTAAAACTACACTAGAATTTACATATCCATTTCCTAGGAATGCCGAATAAATAATACAAGATCTGAACACAGGGACTAATAAATAAATCATTCTTTTGTGCATTCAAAGATCACCAAATCACACAGATTAAATTTTGTCTTATTGACTGATTAAATCCAAAAAGCCTCATATACAAAATGGGATGGATATCAGTGATAGTCTTTATTTAGCTTTACATATATAACCAGGATACATATAATTCTAAAATGTATATGTAGGTATAGAGAACGGGCTAAAAAGGACTTAACTCGTTAGTACCTTTAAACATGTTTCAATTTATGTTTAATATTAGTGATTTTTGGTTTTTGGAGATTAATCATAATTTTTGTCATACGTATTGTCATAGTAGACATCCGATAAAAAGGATTTTTCGGAGGAGGAAGAAGGAAGGAGGAAGGAGAGAGAAGGAAGGAGGGCTATATCGCAGACGAAATCGCGGGAAACAGATAGTTTTTTTTAAACATTAATTACACTCACTATATCTTTAACAACGCAGTTTATTCTTATGATCCAACTTTTTCTGCATATTATCAATGTACACATATAATATATTATGAATTAATACTTTTATCACAAATCGTAGTCGTATATCAGCTGGTGGATACCTATAACAGAGACATTCAGGTGACTACCTATGAACAGACGGCCGTGTGTTTATTTGTGTTATATATATAATGAAGAGTTTGTTTGCTTGAAAGGCCTAATCTCAGGAATTTCCGGTCCGATTTGAAAAATTTAAATTCTTTCAGTGTTAGATAGCCCATTTATCGAAGAAGACTGTAGGCTATATATAATCATTTATTATAAGTAGCAAAAACCTGAGCTTAGTGAGGGCTCGCGTGGTTTTTTATATATTATTTTTGTCATTATATTACTTTTTTACAGATCTACATAGATATGAAGTTAAGTTACTATGTTAAAGCACAAATCCATAGGTGTGATAGTTTTTCAGTGAAGTCTACCAAAAAAGATAAATAGTATGGGATAGTGTTAGGGCTCGTTTCGCTCGCCCTAATAAGGAGGGGGATAGGAAAAAAAAGTTAAAAAGTAAATTCGTATATTGCAATGAGGTATTATTAGGTTTACAACGGACTTAGAAATGACTAGTTCGACCAATGTTAAATGCATGGCAAATCAAATAGAATTCTGTCAAAAATATCCAGCTTTAGTGTCATTTGGCGTTGTCAAATTCGATAGGCATTGGCAAACCGATGGGTTTATAACCAGAAGGTCTAATAGTTACGTCGGAGCAAGCGAGGAAGTTCTCCTGGTTTCCACAACCCAAAGCCCCTCTTCCGTCACTGCAAACGCCCCAATTGTTGCCAGCTACGTACCTCAACTGTAGGACACAGTGGTTACAGACAAGGCCTTCAGGTAGACGATACCTAACCTGATATTTTCCAGCACCCTCTGGGTAGTACTCGCTACCTCCGTCCGCGAGTTGTAGCAAATACTGGTCAAAGCACGTCTGATCGTTTGACCTGGGATCAGGGCAAATTTTGAAATACCAATATCCTTTGTGATAGACAGTTATCTCGACTGTTGCTTCCAAAATCTGACCGGACTCATATTCAGCTACAATTATACCCGACCCATATTTTCCTCCTAACTCGTGAGGCCGAGGCTCTGGTGCGTCCCATGGATCACCGCATATACCGCATCTGGAAATTGAAAAATACTAATAAAGCTTTATTTATTTCCCTAACAATATGTTTTTTTTAAACTATGTTAATGTATGTTGATTATAAGGGCCGTCTTTTGCGGTTAAAGATTCCTCCAAATTGCTCCAGTGAAATTGGAAACTGAAAAATACTAATCTATATATAAAAGCGAAAGGTCACCTAACATGAAATCTCGAAAACCGCGGGATGTACAAAGATGGAATTTGGCAAGGAGGTAGTTCATTATTGATAGATATCCGCTAAAAACTAATTTGTCGATCAGCCCTGATTAATCCTCCTGTAAAGGACCAGATTAAACCCTTGGTCCTCTTAATGCCGGAGCCAGACATAGCTCAAAATGTTTGTACATTTTTATCCTTGAACACTACAAAGTACTACAAAACTTTGCGCAGTTTCACAAAGTCCTTAGCCACACTACATGACCATTGAAATGATCATTCAAATTAAGCTGTCTGGCTCCGGCATAAGGACTCTCGCAAGTTTACGCGGACTGTTTAAGTCTGGAGACATATTAATACGTGAAGTGAAAACTTTCGGCACCATTTTAAGAAAATTTCGCGGACGGAGGAGTACGAAAATGGCATAATTATTGTTTATGGTGGAGGGTGTGCGAATGCTAATATATTCATGAAATATGCATTATAAATATATGTTCAATTATGAAAAAAGAAACAAACGCACACCAATGCCAAACGATTTACATACACATGTATACATTCTACTATAACATGTTACCAATGCAAAGTCATGACGACCGTATGTAAATTAATTTTCAAACATAACAATGTCGCTGTACAGAGAAATAAAATTTTGTATCTAATTTAAAATAAGCATATGGTACGCAAATCTAAAGATTTGAGGCCAAACTTCGACCACCAGACAATCTCCTGTCTTATTCATTATAACAATTACGATGTCATACTATTTTTTTTTTTAAATTTATATATAATAAGGGGCAAACGCGCAGCCGGCTTTCACCCAAGTGTCTACCGACGCCCATGGACAACTGCAACACCAGAGGTACCGCAGATGCGTTGCCGGCCTTTGAGCAATGAGTATGCTCTTTTCTTGAAGGTCCCTAAGTCGTATCCGTTCGGAATGGAATTCTCTTCCAAAGTATATGAAAAACAAAAATCAATGTGTTAAACCTTAAAATACAAACTAAAACAATATCTGCATGAAATGGCCAAAGGATGGGTGTAAATGGGCAAAAGCCACCCCGGATAATGTTCAGTCGTTTCGGGACATTTGTAGTGACTACTTCCCTCCAAAACCCTTGCTAACTCACTTTTGTCTTTGTCCAGATCTGTTTAAACTAAGAAATATTTTCTTCTCTGTATTTAGTTAACTAGGAACTTTTTAAATCAATTTTAACAGGCGCTTTCTTTTTTTATAACAAGAAAGTGCGAAAAACTTTTTAAACTATTATATAATTGGTGATACTCCGAAGCCGGTCGACGGATAAAATGATCGGTAAGTCTAAACTTTTGAGTATCTGTTGAATTTTACTCTTACATGAATGAAAACTTTTTCGGGCTTTCTCACTTATGAAGTGACAATTTTAAAATGTTTGCTAAATATTATATCTCAAAAATAGATGACTACATTTTAAACTTTGAACACATAAATTGTCTTCAATGTTTTTATCGTAAAATTAAAGTTTATTAAATATTTTGATTTTTAAAATAATACTTATGCATACATAATCGGAGGAAAAGTTCCCCCAGATTTAGCGTGCGTAGAGCGTCCGGGTCAGTTTCCTTAAATATGTAGGTTCGAATACTGTGGCTATAGAAGAATTTTTTCTACATTTTGTTCTCATTAAGTCTGATTAATAACCATATATGTTAAAACGAAATTATATAACTATCATATGTATGAGAAGAAAAGGACATCGATTCAAAAACTGTAGACATATCACAGCTTATACCATATTCAATGTAATATGTTAGAAGTATTTGCTTATTAAATTTTTATTGTGGAGTTCTTCGCATATCCCTGTTACAATGTCTCTACACCCCCCAGGGGTGGTAGCGGCTAGAAAATGTTACATTTCCTTGTAAGATATCGCCGCTGCCAGCGTTATAGGAATAATACATAATTTAATATTTTGTCTATTTTGTTTCTACGCCGATCTAAGCTTATTTTGTTAAGGTTTAAGCTATATGTAATTCGATTAATAAATTATATATTAATATGTGAAGCGAAAACTTTAGGTACTATTTTATGAAAATTGCGCGGACGGAGGGGTATAAAATTTGGCACAATTGTAGCTCCTATAGAGTGTGCGTGTGCTAATGCCAATATTTTATTATAATATGCAATATTAATATATTAAATTATTAAAATGAAACCACTCGCACGCTAATGCCAGTCTATTTACACCATTGACACAAAACATGTATTGGAAGATGTCAAACCCTAATCGTGAGAACCGTTTAAATTAAATCTGAAACTCAATTTAAATTAAACTTTTAAAATTAATAAAATTTTGTATATGTCGTTGTACGCAAAAAGGTTTGTGGGAGAATTTCAACCAGTCGGCGATCTCTAGTAAATGATAATAAATTGGGTAAAATTTTTACTAACCTCAATAGCTGAATGGTATAAATGGTGGACTGAAACCTATAGGGTACTCGGTTCACTGCTCGGTTTTACTATGCTACTGAGATAACCACTGGTCACCCCCGAACACGATCGAAATTCCCCACAATCTCTTCAATTTCACGACTAATTTCAATCAGTGACATTAATCGGGACCCACTGTTTTATGGGCCTTTCTAAACACGGAGGAGGTGAGATGTTTTAAAAACGAGTGTCAGAATGGATCACCCATCTATCACCCGGCCGCTTAACCTTTCGATCGACTAAAATGTCGGCTACTGAATACGGTCTTTGCCCAGCAGTGGGACACAATAGCCGAAATAAAATAATATAATACTTTATTTTCTTTTATTTGGCAATGACTCGAAATATATTATTAATGCCTGGCCCTTTCTAAATACTATACCAGAGTCATCACATGAGCACAACTACCCACAGTACAGCGACATCTGCAACAGTATTCTATGATTCCTGTCAGGCCAGGAGTTTCAATTAATAACAAAATATAATCATAATATTGCCTTCAGCCCACGTGACATAGTATACTATACAATATATAATACCCTGTATTCCCTCTTAATGACTTTTTATTATTTTTTTTTTAAATTTAAGTTGATAATTCGAGAAAAAAGTTGTAATAAATGTATGAGTGAAAACATAGTTCTATAGTTCATTAAACACATAGTAGTTCATTGAACAGATCCTATAGCATAAATTGCATCAAAATCCCTATCTGTTCAGATACAAAGAACCAGCATGCCTTCTTCTCTTCGAGCACAGATACGATCGCCCGAGTTGTACTACGACTTGTTCCTTCGCTCTGTGGAGTAAGGCACGATTGTTATGTGCAAAATGCTCATTTATATATACCCTGCTAGAGTTTCTTTCCACTATACCTAAACTATCAATTTAACGGCGCACCTGCATTGAGTATCACATTATTTTGTAATGAGCACTGTGCCAAAGGAACGGAATATTTCTCGGCTTTACAATAGCGCCTCCATCCCTCTTGATAGCGTAACATGGACCAGATTATCCAGGTGGTTAATATTTCAATAAGTATACAATAATATATATTACTTTGAATTGAAGTCACTTACGATTACATTGTACAGAGAAATGTGGTGATTCTGATATCAAGTTCCAAGGTTGGATATCGCTTAGCGTATAGACGCCTAATTTGCAGTTCACACACATTATTCGTGTGTCTACAACGAGCTTGCATCTTAAGAGCAGCTTACAATCAGTTTAAGCAAAATCCATTGCGGAATGCTTTGCTCATAATAGCGCGTGCGAAGCCACTTTAATAATATTAAAAAAGGTAGTAGATATCAGAGTCACGTGTGCGTCAATAGAGGATACATCTAAAAAATCTAAAGGCAGTCTGGGTCGAGTAGTAGCAAGGAGCCAAAAAAATAAATCGAGAACATACACTCATTACACACAGAATGCGAATTTTGGTCGAAACTTGAAGTGTCAAGACTCAAAATTTCTTGCTAGAGAGTATGTGTTCTGTGCCTCTGTGGTCAAGACTAGACGAATAAAAAAAGAGTTCGCCAAATGAAATAAACAAATTACTTCTTATTGATATGTATATTTTTATCCGGGCTTAAGGAGTTTATTTGATTATTTGGAAAAAATTAGATAATTAGATCAATTTATTTCATATTTATGTCACTTTTAGATGCTCATTTTTTACTTCAAATAAAATTTCGCCTATGTTCTCGCTTTTTCTCGTGCGAATAAGAGCTAAAGTTGTGGAAGATGTAAATATAATTGCGTCATTTTACATCAGTTTAGATATTTTAGGGTTCTGTAGTCCTATGAGGAACCTATAGTTTCGCTCTAACCGTCCATCGATCCATCTGTCCATCCGTCCCCTTTATAAGAATAAAAGAAAGAATTATAAAAATTATCTGAATATGTATATGAAAAGAAATAAATCAAAATAAAAATTGTCAAGCCGAGATGCGAACCAGTACCGCAAAGTAGTAATGTCATTGCTCTCGTAAGTATGCTTTAAGGACGTTGACAAATATAGTCACATGATACAAGTTTGATTTCATTTGATATATTTTCTGCTTTTGTTTCTTTAATAAGTTTTTTTATTAAAACTTACTACTGTTAACACTTACTGCTGTTGTTTAACAAATACCTTTGTTACGGACAGATGATGCATGAAGAGCGACATAGCGACGTCTTTGATCGGGGACGTCGACAACTCAAATAAGTGGAATAGGTTCATTCTAGGTAAGCGCATTCCACCGTAGACCGCATCTACACTTTATCAAGTGTGACTGCGGTCAAGCGCTTGCCTCCAATAAAAAAAAAATCAAACAAAATGCAGTTCTTTAAATATTTATTTATTTTTTAAATCCATGTAAAAACATTGCCTTAAAGAGAACCTAAAATTGCTAAGGTGCCTTCAACTTTGAATTCACTGTGAACTTGTCATTCCGAGCGCGCAGGTTATTTAGTATTTCTGTTATATTTTGTTACGTGGTTATATTTGTTGTTAAATGGCGTGTTTTTTGTGTATTTGTTTTGATTTACCGCTACCAAATATGCATGAGAAACTACGGATAACCTTTGTAGAGTCTGTCTCCTGATGATGCTTCGGTGTGGAAGCGAAACATGCGTTGAGGCACATCGGAAAGTCAGTGTAGTGCTGTGCTTTGGTGGTGAATTCGGTGGTGTAGCTTTCGGGTTACAGCATTACACCGATTTTCCCTCGTATTCATTCGCGGATTAAAGCAAAGTAGTTTAGTTTCTCATGCATATTTCTGTTATATTTTGTTACGTGGTTATATTTGTTGTTAAATGGCGTGTTTTTTTTGTGTATTTGTTTTGCTTTACCGCTACCAAATAGTGAAAATGGGTTTCGAACCTAAACTAACTCTTGGTAAACACTGGTAAATTTGTTTACCCTTGACTCAAGACTAAATGAATAGGGTATAGTTATAAAGTCAAGAACCCACTTTAAACAAAACAAAGTCACTGGTATTTTTCACAAAAAGATTTCCTCCAGTGAACTAAATGCCGAGTGCCTTGTATATAGCCTCCACTGGTGCAAAGTTCCCAAACAGCCACATGGTTTTGTTAAAAGTTATAATTTTCAAAAGAAACCGCATTCTTGTCGCCCCTAACATGAAACTTTATTCCCGAGGGTAGTTGAAAATTATTTACCACTTACTTGGAAACGTCGACGGTTCTTATCTGAACGTGTTATTTATTAAGTTTGTTTACTTTTTGTTGCAAGTTTTGTTTTTTTTTTTTACGCGTAACTTCATACATAAATGTTTGAGTAAGATTTTGTAACTCGTTAAATTTAAAATTTTACGTTTTTATTTTCCCGATCGTTTTGAAATTTTATCTATGTAGTTTATACCCTTAACAGATTTGGTTTCTTCTTACATCCTTTTTTACCCCAGACGCAAAAAGATGTCATTGTACTATTTCTAAACAGGTATCAATGTAGTGAAAAAAATTTCTATGCCTATTTAAGCCATGTTTTATTAAGTTTGACAATGAGATACTCTAGATGGCGCTGTAATTAAATTCAGGTTTTTATATTTTTTTGCCATCATTGTGGATAACATCTCCCAGCAATTTCAGATTTTATTAAACTTTTATGTCGTCTAGCAAGGCAATGATTGCCGAATGCTAAAATATAATGTCTTTCAGATATAACAATCGGCTAAGGACGTGAAAATGGCAGAATTATGCTCAGTTCTTCAGGTCATATAGGCGAAGGAATATGTGCAGCTACCAGTGTACTCTCTCGCCTCCATGACCTGAACAATTGGGCAATGTCAACAAGTGAACCAAGAAGATGAGGTGCTAATTCAATTATGAAGACGAAACTCTTGTAATTTCTAAGATGCATAATTATATTTAAAAAATAAGTCTGCCAGAAATGTACTTTATAGATTTCTTTGTTACTTTGTATCATCAACACCACCACCACTACCACCACAACCACCACCACCACCATCATCATCATCATATTCACCATCACCATCATCATCATTCTTGAATTTAAAAATTTTGAAAAATAATTTTATAAGGTTCTCGAGTATCTATTATTGACAATGATTGAATTAGATTTCAGGCGATCCTGGAACTTATCGTCTAGATTTTCGAGGCCCTGTAGCTGAGGGAATAAGGGACGGGGCAAGTACAAAAGATCCGGCAGGGTCGAAGTGCATCCGCTGTGCGGGCCCCTTCAGAAGAGAAAAAAAAAAAAATGATGTAAATAATTTGTTTGACATTACCAAAATATCAACTTCCTAAAACTTATTAGGTATATTTCTTAAGAGAACCAAACAATTTTTAAAGGTGAGAATTGTATATAGAGGGGCATAAAAATTTTAAAAATGTTAAGGTGGGCCATAGCCTAAAAAAGGCCGGGAAACACTGCTGTACATGACGATGATTAGCAATAACAGAAAGACTGGGCCTACAAATAGACAAAACTGCGAGCACTTTGTGGTGGAGTTGTCGAAGAGCGTCTATAGATACTTAAAGTATTGTGAACCGCCTTCTCTTTAAGCCCCTATCATGCAACCATTTATAATATCAATAATTAAAGTATGCTTTAACTTATTTCATATTCTACATATCTCAGCCTTTTAGTATAATCTATATGATCTTAATTTCAAGTATGTTTCCACGACGGAATAGTATTTTGAACTGTGATCAGGTAAACTTTGTTCAGCCACAGATGCTCGATTTTATTAACATTGTGAGACCATGAAAAACTTTTACTTGTATTAAAATACTTAATACGATAAGAGTATTGGTATAAAAAAGACGTAAAATTCACACGCACAATTAAATCCGCATCCGCGATCGCGCACAACTTTCCAGAAAGTTTCTTGTTAAACTTTAACGAGGTGTCGCCGCGGACAATGTGCGTTGCGTTTCTCAAAGAAAATATAAGGCTTTGCTTTCATCTCCGTCCGCGACATTATCTCTATCGGTTTTATTAACGACTGTGCTAACGTATACGGTGAGATGTTATCCGACCAAAGAAATCGTCTATGACAAATTGCAACAAGCATTGTTTTATCTCATTTCCTATTATGTGCTAGCTGTTATCTGCGATTTCATTGGCCTCAGTTTCATTCCTTCGAGGTTTTAAATTTTTCCGCCAGATCCAAATTCTTTTGTTAAAATTTGAGCAACCTATGTTATTTTTTACGGCTTTGCTTTTATCTCTGCCCGCGACAATATCTCTATCGATTTTTCTAACGACTGTACTAATGTATAGGCATTATGTATAAGCATTATTTTTCTCACTTCTAATTATTATCTACTCGTTATTCACGCTTTCATTGGCCCGTTTCATTCCTTCGAGGTTTTAACATTTTCGCAGGATCCAAATTCTTTTGTTAAAATTAGAGCAACCTATGTTATTTTTTACGGCTTTGCTTTTATCTCTGTTCGCGACAATATCTCTATCGGATTTTCTAACGACTGTACTAATGTGTACGGCGAGATGTTATCCGACCAAAGAAATTGTCTATGACAAATTGCAGCAAGCTTTGGTTTATCTCACTTCTTATTATCTACTAGTCGTTATCCGCGCTTTCATTCGGTTTCATTTATAGAGGATTAATGTTTTTCGCGAGATCCTAGTTCTTTAGTTAAAATTACAGTAACATCTATGTTATTTCTTAAGTAACTACGATGATGTTTTCATTTTTTCCATGATTTTTTCTATATTAGTAACAATTACGACTGTATTGTACTAAAGTTATTAGACCAAAGAAATCGTACGTGATAAGTTGTAAAAAGCATTGTTTTGTGTCAATTCTTATTATCTTGAGATTATCTTCTATAATCTTTAGTAGAAGTGCGAACGAATTTTTTCAGTCGTAACGTGGGAAGTTCTTGTATCCAACAGAATACCACGGCAAAAGCACTACTTAGTGTTAGGTTAGGTTGTTAAGGCTCCTCAGGGACAGGTGTGCCGCGTCAAATTGAAATAAAGGATTTTAATCAGTCGAGTGTTGCTATGCCTTTCAAATAAAGGCTCTAAATCCTGCGGTTGTCGCCATGCCTCTGAATTATTATGTTACCTTTTACGTTAGCCCGTCGCCGCTCCCGCTCCTGCCAAAGTTGCCTACGCCGCTCCCGTAGCATACGCCGCTCCCGTTGCTAAAGTCGCGTACGCCGCTCCCCTCGCCCAAGTGTCATACTCCTCCCCAGTGATTTCCTACCAACACTAAGCTGTTTGTCTACTGTTATTATTTATTCTAATGTTATGTGATGAAATAGTTACAAATATATTATTTGTTTAAGATTTTATTTGGCGTGTTATTGAATTCTGTTCTTCCCTTGAAAAATATCATCATAATTGTGAAAAATGAAATATATTGATCATTAATTCTGTGACAAATGACACAGTTGTTGCTAAATAAATACTCGTACATGACCTAACTTTTCAATATATTATGTATTAATACGGAATACTGTCAAAAGCTGCGGGCGCATGATCAATTGGTATTGCTAAATTTTGAGAAAAACAAGCCGCTTCACTTGGCTTTTACTGAAGTTTAAGGTCAAATCGCAACTGACTAAGATGATGATGAAGAGTCTACTAGGACATGGATAGGCGGCAAAGGTGATGGGTTGTGTATAAGTATCCTAAATATGGGGAACGCATTCTGTGAATAGTTTTGAACTTAAAAATGCTTGAACATTATTATTCAAAATGTTTCCGAGGGGTTTGTCCGAGTGATCCGGTTTTTTTTATTGTATCCCTTCCTCCTATCAAGTAAATGGTCTGAATAAGTACTTTAATGACTAATCCATTTCAATGACTGTTATTTTTTTTCCAATAAATGACAGTCTAAAATAATCTATACTAATAAAAATCTCTAATAGAAAAATAATCTATACTAATATTATAAATGTAAAAATAATTCTGTCTATTATGTTTTTACGCCCAAACCACTGAACCAATTTTGTTGAATTTCGGTATAGATATAGATTGAGCCCTGGGAATGAACGTGCGCTACTTTTTGTCATGAAAATTAATTTTGAAAGACGTGACATAGTGGTTGAAACTGTGTATGAAAGTCCGTCATTTATGAAGCTAGAAACACGAAAATTTATTCTTGGGCTGATAGAAAATATGTAAATATTTGGCAAGGCGTTTATGCAAATTCTACCCCGAAGGGGGCTGACAATTTTTAAATAGAATTATCTGAACGTCTTTTATTTGTGTATTTAGGCACATTATTTTAGGACTATTAATTAAATATAAGTGAATACCTGTTTCAGCGTTCATAGGGGTTGAAATTATCATGGAACTTTTAGAGGCACATAGCTGATTTTTTTCATCTTTATTGTAGGAAACAAACAGCTACATTAATACAGTAGTCTTTAAACTAAAATTAAAATATCATAGGCTACCCTATTCATGAATTAGGGTAACACGCAAGAATTAGGGTAACGTGCAATAAAACTGAATCTATAAAAATTTCACCTAACTTTACGCGGACAAAGTCGCAGGTGTTTGCTAGTAATCCATAAATTATAAAAAAAAAACAATAAATGTTCATAAAATATTATTTAATACGAAAAAGCAAATTTTCTTTTTGTTATGTTACAAGGGGCAAACGAGCAGGCAGCAGGCAGTAAAGTGCCTATGGATGCTCATAGACATCTGCACGATCAGGAGGTTAGTAGATACGCTGCCGGCCTTTAATGACGAGTTTAGGCCACCGGGAAGTCTCACAAACCGAACGAAACGGGACAATAACACCATCACTAGACGTGACAGCATTGCCGCCACTTCACGCCGATCTCATGTGAGAAAGAGGTACTGGTAAAATGGTCGCCAAAAAGGTATTTGTTAAATAACTACAAAAGGTGTTCTCCCATTTCGCTAAAATCATTTCGTAATGATACTACTGTCACGGACGGTATAGGAGGAGTGACAATAGCAGTACATTATTAAATATTCTATAATGTAAAAAAACCTTTGTAATATAAAATATCTATATTAATTTGTCTTTTAAACATAATACTTGTATTACGATTCGAGACATAAACGGCCATGACCACTAATATATATAATTATGAACTTACTCCGCGCAAACTCAAAACACGCCTCATAATTTGACTGGACCGTTGTCGCAGTTGGAGGAAACCTTTCGACACCGGGGTTGTGGATTCGATTCCCGCCTCCAGTCTGGGTGTATATGTGTGTCTATATCTATGCTAATATATAGAGTTGAAGAGTTTATTTGTTTACTTGAACGCGCTAATCTCAGGAACTGCTGGTCCGATTTGGATAATTTTTTCAGCGTTAGATAGCCCATTGATCGAGAAAGGCAATATCATCACGCTAAAATTTTTCACCTAGTTTTACGCAGACAAAGTCGCGAGTTACAACTAGTAAGTATATATTTATGTATTTACAATACTTAAAACGCAACATCGTGAGAGGCCCTTACAAAATACTCGTATTTCGTAACATAAATAATGCAATTAAATTAAAATAATACTACGCTATAATATCACTCGTTTAGTTTTTTCTTATTTATTTTGTGCTCTCTTATTTTTTTTTGTTTCGTCATTCTAGTCGAGTCGAGTTCAAGACATTTATCTGCTCGTTTAACATATCTAATGCGGCGTTATTGTGTTTAACTATCTCTAATTAAACCAACACGTGCAAGTGAAATAAACCTTTGGCTATTAAAAGTTAACCGAAAATGCTTAGCAAATTGTTTTTATTCTTTCTAATGTCAGCAATAATAAGGTGAAATTTGAATAAAAGTCAGTATTACCTATTTTTTCATAAAATCTACGAATGTTTACAACACCATCAATCCGCATACATACATGATTTTACTTAAAATATGTTAAATTATTTGAAATAAATTAGATTAAACAATATATATGTATATGATAAGGAAATCAAGAGCACTCTATTAAAAAAAGACAAAGTATTTACTTTTAACACAATAATAACAAGAAACTACTTACAAAAACAAATGCACTTGATAATTTAAGAAGATCACATCAATTTCTTTCACGTGTTTCGAAACTGTCGCATGCGTTATTATCTGTAAACTGAATGTTAATGACGTCACCCTTTACTAGTATACTGTTAAGTGTTGCTGATTATTCACAAGGCAATACTAATCGCATTGCCAGTAAGAGTTATAATGGTAAAAGAACCAAGTTATGACTCAACCGCATATCAACTTAAAGTTGAATTTCAATGATCAGATTGCGTCAGTCGTCCACGGCCGCAGTCCCAATGTCGTATTTTTTTCATGTTAAGTAACTTCGCTATTTGCATAGATACTTTTTTGAGTCGTATTGAAGTTATCCACTCACTTGATCCTACTACGACCGACGATTAACAATCGCTTTTTTACATATGTCAATGTCTTTATTTATAAAAATCGACTATACAAGCCTTTGTCATCCTCCTCCTCTTAAACCGCTTTACCGATTTGGATAAAATTTTGTATATATATTCCAAGGGGTTTAGATAGTTTGCGGAAAATTGGACCCGGTAGGTGACGCTGGCGTGGTGGGTGGTGGCGTTATGTAACCTAAATTATGTACCTTTCTCGTTATAGCTCAAAAACGCGCTGAAAACTTTGCCGGCTGTCGCTTCTGTGCGGAGGTCGTATGTTAAATATGCTAACATTTATAAATAATAAATAATAGACTACATATCAATTATTTTTGTATGATCGACGCTAAAAAAACGCTAAAGCCGAGATTTTTAAACTCTGGCCAGAATTAGGGCTTATGGTATTAAATTTTGTGTTATTTTGATTTCTTTAACAGTTGAATGCGCCATGCAACAACAAAATGCAATTATTGTATATAATCTGTAAAAACGATATAAATATTAACATAATTTATAATGATTATTATTATAAATTTCAAATATAAATACAAATAATTATCTCTTCTGTCAATCAAATTGAAATAGGCTTGGCGCCAAAACTTCTTTTTTTTTTAAGAACTGTCGAACACGGCTCGATCAGTCACAAATCTTTGAATATTCAACGAATTAGTCTAAAAAATAGGGGTGAGGGGTGATTTTATATTAATTGATTTTATATTAATTATGCACAATGTTATTTGTGGTGTTTTATATAATGAATTATTGATTTATTGTGTTAGATTTTTTAATGAATTTTTACTTTCTTTTATGTACATACTTAAATTTATTGTACTTATATTATTAATAAAGAAAATAATAAAAAATTTTTGCACTCATGCATGATAAATTGTAATGTATGTCATAAGCGCATTCTTGTTGGCATTCCAATTATGAATAAATAAATTAAGAAATTACAGTACATTCGCGGTAAGTATTTTCAGTTGTACTTTGAAAAATTAGCAAGCTTCTTGATACATGCGTAAAGCCAAAACGGCTTACCATCTGCTTGTGTAAAGAGGCGCTATTTGTGTTTCTAAATCTCAAGCAGACATGACGTATGGAGTCGATTTCTCAAGACATGTTCTTTATACGCGCGGCCTTCTAAGAACGACGCAGGAAAATTCGTATATTTTCACAGTGAAATATTAGTTTAAGTACAACATATTGCTTCTATCATATATTTAAGGAACGGATATACAATTTTTAGAAAAAAAAAATCATTAAAATAAACCAACCAGCGTTTATTAGTATGGTTTTAATTTTTTAAATACAAACTGAATTGTTCTACTTAATTATAATTTATTTGCCAGTCTCTATGTAATTCAGTCAGATCTGTTCATATTTTGGTTTTAAACATTTTTTTCGTATTCTGTCTATTGTTAGTGTTCATAGAAATGTTTTTGGTGTGTGCAAGTCTTTTAAGAAACACCCTCTCCGTAAAAGTGTTTAGTGCATTCCTTTATTCGTCAATTATATTTAAATTTTTAAAAAAAAATTTACGTTGTTTTCTATATTTGGTACTTATGTCAACGCATCTACAAATATCGTAAGTATGCCAGAGTTAGAGCGCTCGCTAATGATTAACCTTATTGAAAAATTCCCATAAAATCCAATTGAATGGGACAAAATCTACACAGTAACCAAAAAGGTGTATTGTTTTCTATGCAGTTTTTGTCCCATTTAATTGGATTCTATGCGATTTTTTCAATATGGAAGCTATCGCTACTCAATGCTATAAAAACACTGAAAAGGCTGCTATAAAAATACAAACTTCATTTTATGTTGAAACTGGATTATGATGAAAAAGAAGCCTTTTGAACAATACATAGAACTATAAAGCGTTTCTAACTCCAAAAGTTTTTCGTTAATAATTTCAAAAGAAAGTGGTATGTTTAATTGCGCAATTATTTATTACACTATAATGTTACAAAATGCATATATTACATATTGACTGGACCGTTGGCCCAGTGGGCAGTGACCCTGCCTTCCTCTCCGGGGGTCGTGGTTTCGATTACCGCCTCGAGCCTGGGTGTATCATCCATGTACGTATTTACATATTTCCAAAAAAAAAAAAAATTTAAACAGGCAGCTGTTACCTATAACACAGGCATTAAGTTGTCTACCTTAGGAACAGATGTCCGTGTGTCATATAGTCCTTAGTGATCACTATAAAGAGCGCGCTCTTAAACCTACACCTGGGTCACAAGTCCCGGGCACTGCTATGGTTCCTTCCTGTGCAACGCGATGGCGAGCCACTGGAATGCTAAGAAATTCGTCTCTCCCGTAATAAAAAAAGAAAAATTTTTTTTTCACTTCGCAGGCTTTTGGTATTAACGACCTCTGTAACAAAATAGTCTGTATACAGGAAGGTTCTAATGAATGCTAGGAAACACTTTGTCAACTGGATAATGTTCTTTGAATTCCTGAAAGTGGTGTAAATTTTTGTGACTTTTTGATAGAGGAGCCGACATCAAAGTTATCTTAAACAAATAATAATTATTACCAAGATATAGTTGATAGCATGAGGCGGTACTTTGCAGATATCTGCGAATGAAAACAAGGAAACAGTTTTTTTCTTTTTTTAAATATTTTGAATGTTGTTTATTGTGTAAGGAAATTTTTAATTACCTTCATGACTTTACTGTTTAGATTCACTAGTTATAAACGCTTTATGGCTACCCACGACACAGGAGTACCTAGTGTGGGTTCCATAGGAGATATTTTATGTCCTGTTTCTTTAAGTTAAATAAAAAAATTGAATTGAATTAGAATTTTTGAAAATTTCATTCGCGAATTTAGGCAAATTAGTTTAGTTTTTCTTTGCACATTACAAAGATGAAACTTGCCAATTTAAAATTGTAAATTAAACCAACTTCTTAGTGATGCGTAGTAATTGTCGTTAAATTACAGAAATATATGATATTTCTTTACCTTCATTTTTGTTTACCTATTAAAAAAGTTAATTCCACTGTATCTATTTTTAAGAAGCTTAAAAATAATTAAAGAACTATCTACTATCGAACCGACTTTGTAGTGAGCTAATACAGTAAACCCCCTATAACACGGTAGGTTTATTCCACTTTGTAGGAAAACGCGTTGTAGGATTATTTTCGTACACCGCGCATGTACGGCTCCGAATGCGCATAATACGAGTAAAATGTTACATATATTAGAGTATTCTATATTATAGAATAATATTAATACGTTATGAGAGAACCCTGTTATAAGGGGGATTACAGTACGCGTTTAGTTTAGAAAACAGCTAAACAAAAGCTTGCGAATTCAACAAAAGCCAAACATAAATGTTTTTAGTTAACTCAGCCTTGACCCGGTTTCATACAACTCCATACAAAACAAACGAGGACTTTGAAATATTTCGTTAGTTGGTATAATGCCTGTTCTCATACTGGAACAATGCGTTTTGAAAACGCGTTAACTGGATCCTTTAAATCAAGGGTTAACAATTTCTATCAATTTTTTCAACTACATACTCGATCATAATTTGATAATTTGAATAAACGTTGTTTCTTTCTTCTTTCATCATATGATCTTATGGCACGTATGTATATATACTTATTCCCCAAATGCTAGTAACGTGTCTGCGTGCCTTCTGATAGAAAAGTATCACATGGACGTCAGAAGTAACCCTTTAAACCGCCTATCAGTTTGCCCCTTCTTACATAAAATAAACTAAATGTCTTTGTTATAGGTTACAGCCGAAAGATACACATAAACCTCTTTCTTCTGCTTCCATAACGTATGGTTGTCCCAGTACAGTGCCAGGGTCGGCTTAAATTGCAGGGATATGCCTATGGGGCGAGTTAAGGTGACCAACTGCCGTCTGCCTTCATCCCCGGAACCCCTACAATCTCTGCAATCTCACGACTAATATCGCTCAGTGATATTAAACGAGATCCACTTTTTTACCCAATTAGCAAGTAACTATTTGTTTCCCGTCGCCCGCATAGTTTTAAATTCACAATTCCTTAACCACGATGCACAAGTTTTTGTCACATAATTGTCTTTTAATGTAGAATAAGTTTTTATTATTATTATGTATATAGTTTTGTCCTTATTATTTAAATTACATTGTAAATAATATAGTATAAGACTGTTTAAGTAATAATAAAGAGTATAAACATAAAGTCGAATTTAGAACCTACTTTTTTTGGAGTCTGTTAAATAAATATCTTAAATTATTCTTTATAAAATATATCAGCTAAACCTCTTCTTTTGCTCTTTATCAATTGAAAAAAATATATTTGTTGATGAAAATATATTGCATCATTAAAATTTGAGTACCTAGAAATGTTATTCGTCTATTTTTTAATATAAATTACTAACCTGAAGTAGTGATGAAAACGGATTAAGATTAATGGAGAAAATCTACAGTAACGTAGGCGTCATTTTCTCGCCGAAGACACGATGTAAGCCGAATACTGGATTTGATTCTTGCTTTTTAATCTGTGAACAAATTTTTTTGTAAGTTTTTTATCTTTAAGAGATAATTTAATTCTTACTTAAATTGAAATTACATTAACGTATAATTAAACAAAGCTAAAAACAAGTGTGCTGAAAAATAAGTATGAAGCAACTTTGCTTAGATATACGATGGCTGTGAGAGCAAGAGAGAGAAAAAAAATGTGTGCTCGCACCTCCCTCTCTTGCCCCTACAGTTATTACAAACGTAACTCTTTCTGTCTATCTATATCATTAACTTATATCTCCCTCTCAATTTCCGTTCGCCTCGCCCAATCACACTTTCGCGCAACATTCTCAACATGTATTGAGCAGTTAATTTCCTAAGTCATGTTCATAAGCATGCGTTTAGAAGTTTTACTTCGAAAATATTGAAAAATTTCGGAAGGCAAGGATTCCAATATATCCAACTTTCTAACATAGATGCACTGCTAATCTTTTTTGCTATAGGAATAGCAAGAAAACTCAAGTTATACCAAATATTCCCGTTGCCTCGATAATTAAGTGTGCAGGTTGTGTTAGGAGTGGGTGCGCCAATATGTTTTCGAGGCTTTAACCTCTAATCAAATCAAATATCTTTTCTGGTTTAGTTAGGCTGGTCTTCCTTTTTTCGGCACGCTGTAGACAGTAGAATATATATATAGTGGATCGCAACCGTATTTAAACCTCTATTATAATGCCGGCTTCAATTGAATGATCATGCGTGGCCAGGGACTTTGTGTAGCTGTGCAAAGTTTTGTAGAACTTTGTAGTCTTCAAAGACAAAAATGTACAAACACTCGGGGCTATGTACGTATGTGTGGGTCCGGCATATGAAGTTATGGTCCGGCATATACCTTTCTTCGCAGGCATATGAATTTATGCATTATAGTCGCAGGAGTCTGGACTCAGGAGTGTAGGACGCGGGGGTTCGAGATCCACTAAAACCCAGAGATTAACTCACGGATTCCTCTTTGATGATCTCTATTGTAACTTTATCTTGCATATGTTGCAAAATAAATAATGAAATCTCATTATTATCGAATAATTAATTGATATTTTAAAAAATAAATGAATCACTCCGTCACGACGTCATCGTGTATATTTGTAATATTGCACCATAACTTGTAATATACTAATATGAATTAGTCATAGATAATAGTACCATAGTCATATTTTTTTCTTGTAATTGTTTTGTTAATGTTTTTTTACAATTACATGGATGAGAGTAATATATGTGATTTAGTTTATCACGATTTTTGTGGAGTTAAGTTTAAAAGCTTGTTTCAGGAATGCGTGAAGTGGCGGAAATGCTGTCACGTCAAGTGATGGTATTGTTGTCGCGTTTCGTTCGGTTTGGCCCTATTTTTAAAATTATTAATGGATCATTGATTGATTTACCAACCCCTATTAATATTTCTTCTTGATGAAATTTTGAATAAATATATGTTGAGTATTATTAATTCATCCATAAATTATGAATCTTAATCATAAGGTTAAAGATAATGTTAATGCCAGGCGATGGGCTCCGATATCAAAGCCCCAACATCTGCTCCGTCTCAGTCATTATTTCAGTCTGGACCTTCATATTGCTTGGGTTGAATTCGAAATGAAAGTACAAAACATTCCATATGCTTTTATTAACGTTTATTATTTACTAGTTGTTGCCCACGACTACGTCTCTGTCAAATAAGGTAAAAAATTTTAGTGTGATGATATTATAGCCTTCCTGATAAATGGGCTTCAGCTTTATGCATTAGTATAATAGATGTAAACTAGCGACCCCCTACGACTTTGGGCGAATGCAATGTAGCGTGTATTATATATTCATATTGGTGAAAATCATAATAAAACTTATTGCGCATTTTTAAAATTCTAAGCGTACAAGAACGAAACAAACCAGATAGAAAAAAAAATTAACTAACTGAAAATAAACTGACAGACTATGTTTTAGGTCTAAAGTGAGTTAATGGTACGGACAGCTTCGTTTCGACGTCTTATATCAGCCAATCTAAGAACTATTACCATATCTATATCTCAGATACAACTTTTTTGTCTTTTTAACTAAAATAACTTTTTAGTTAAAAAGACAGGTAATAAAATATCAGCACAATATCGTTAATCACTTTAATAACTATTATTAAAATGCATAATTTGTTTCTATAATGCCGTTTTTATCCAATTATAAGGCGAATTAGCTGTAAATAACGAAACGGTTTTTGTGATTTCCAAAAATCTGATTTTTGAGTTAGGTCAGTTTAGGATTTAGCGTGCGATATTATATAGTTTTTGTAATTTATTTATATGGTATACTCAGCTTTATTTAGTGCTAAACTCAGCTGAATTCTCAGTGTCCTACTCTAAACAGGAAAAACATCTCAAAATTTCATTTACAGTCATTGTTTCACGGAATAAGAATTAAAAAAAAAATTGTACCACAAACGTTACGTTCAGTTATAAATATACGTTTGATTAAAAACTAGAATATAAACATATGTAAAAGTAAGAAAAAAATGTAAATAATTAACTGTTAATCGCAAAAAATGCCAAAGATCGCAAAATTCTTTCATAGCGAAGGTCCACTAACTATAAACTATTTTCCTGCTAAATTTCATCTTTGTACGTCACGTGGTCTTCAAGATTTCGTCTTATGCCGGAGCCAGACATAGCTTCATTTGAATGATCATTTCAGTGATAATGTAATGTGACCGGGGACTTTGTGTGACTGCACAAAGTTTTGTAGAACTTTGTAGACTTCATGTTCAAAAATGTACAAACACTTTGAGCTATCTGTGGCCCGGCATTAGGTGACCTTTCATGTTCATATACATAAGAAGATATAGTCTTAAAACGTTATACTTTCTTGTAGTGTTTGATAGTAGTTATAGGACCGCCAAAGATAGACATGTTTAACATCACAAGTCCGGTTTGATTCCTTACAAAAACGAACGGAGGGTCGCACACTTGAACGGCTACCGTATTTGGTACTACGTGAATCATCCCGGCTGGGTTGGAATTCCTTGTAGCATACAAGGTAGAGATGTGCACCGCTCCGAACCGGTTCAAATGGCTTAGTAATTTGTGTTAGTAATAATAAATATACTGCACTTGATATGAAATACGCTTAGGGTGTACAAGGAGGTACTATTTCAACAGTGTTTCGTATGTTAACACTCTAGGCACTTTTATATATATACTACGGATGCCACAATATTATATAAGGTGTATAAAACATTGTACCGGGTACGCATCCCATGGGTTCAGTACATGATTCTAGACTCCCCAGTGGTGAAATTTTTCGTCGGCGAAGTTCTATCTTTGCAGTGGTTGAGCATATCGACCTACGCTCCCACCATTCATTCCTCGCCAAAAACCTTCTACCTTTGTGTGCCTTCCCACATTAAACAAATTTCAGTGTAGACTTGTAATCAATTGATATGGGGTTCCATGTAGGTATTTGGTTGGTTCTCCGTTATCTTTAAAGTTTATAGGAACCCTTGCCCTGAATGTGCGATATTATCATATTAGACTTGCAGACATTTGTTATGTTACTTTTCAAGGGAGCATCAAGATTTAGGCAAACGTGTAGATATAAATAACGTACGTATAGCGCATATAGTGATACATAACTCGCGTTATCATTTAAGTTCATCGTTAAATATAACTTGTAAAACTGTTCCAGTTTTATTGATAAGACACGACGAATATACAGTACAGCAATTTGTTTACTTATTGCCCATTATTATAGTATTACGTATTTAAATTGAATTTCAAATACAAATTATTACACACACAGAAATAGCTATATATTTCCGAAAAATTATAACAACTGCTTATAGCTCCCTTTTTATGGTTCCATAGTCCAACCAAGATTATAGTTTCGCTCAATCCCCGTCCGATCATGTTTAACGTCTACTATTATGAACAGAAATGTATGAAATGTGGTACAGTTATCTATTGCGTATAGATTTTATTTTAGGCATCATAAAATAATAATAATTTTACTTTTTAGGGGTTGCTCCCATACATGTGACGGTGTAAACTCCCCCTAAGTTTTTCAAACTAATAGATGTAGAGAGCTTAAATGTTCCATGTGAATAGGACACGTTAAAAACTGATTACATAAAAAAAATATTTTAAAGTTAACTTTGAAGTTATTTTATTTATTTAAGAAAATACGGTTGTCGCGTATCAGATACCGGAACCTTTGTATATAATTATGTCTCTACACGCTTCGGATCATTTTATTCTGTAAATACAATTGTTATAATATTCATTTATTCATAATACTACGAACCAACCTTAAAAAACTACTACTTGTGATAATAATAAGTAATTTAAAAATTAATATTTTTAAGCAGAAATGAACGTTTTGAATAGCAAGATGACCTTGGACATTCGTTAAAAATATTTGTCACTCAATTACGTACAGACGGCGGTCGTTGTTCGTTATATAATATTATGTAAAGCTAATAATAATCTGCATTTATGATACCCAATACATCGACGCTTGTCTAATATCTATCTATATTACCAATAAGGTATAATAAATGATTATCGGCACCAAACACGCTTCCCCCGCTTTTTGTGTCTCTCTAACTCTTCCTAAAAATAGCCGGCCGAAAACTTTTTCTTCTGTTGTCCAAAATGAAGTTAGATGAGAGGTATTTAACTTCGTTGCTTTCATTCATGTTTAACCCCCAAAATAAAAAGGGAGGTGTTTGACATCGATGTCTTTTTGGGGTCTATCTATGACACCGTTAGCTCTTAAACGGATGGACCGATTTCCACGTAGTTTTTCTTCATTTGAAAGCTAGTTTTCTTGAGATGGTTCTTAGCTATGTCTAGTGAAAATCAGTCCAGCAGTTTGAAGAGTATCAGCTCATTTCCAATATGATATAGGACATTTTTGACATGAAATTGAATAACCGTGCCTAGATTTGAAAAAAATTTCAGTAGAGAGTGTTTTAGGTTATGTTTGAAGAAAATTGATGTAGCCGTTAACGACAAAAGGATTTGAATTGTGTATTACAAAATTGGGTATTTGAAGGGGGAGGATTGTGGGGTAGAAAATAAATTTACTGAATTCAACGCAAAACTAAATGGCGTATCAGAGGTTTTATAAATTTCGAATTTAATGTTACTATATAGCCTGAGATTAAGTATAATTACATTTCTTTATTCATAAATACGTATTCTGGAGTTAACTGACATGACACGCTTGCTCACTCAAGCAGCCAACGTCATAGCCAGTAGGTACTTTCTCTACTAAAACACAATTTTTTGCCACAATTACTGATAATATGTGTGAGAAACGTAGGTAACAAAAAACATCAAAGATTATGATAATTAATATTCTAACTTCCTGTCCTGTTTGCGTAAAATTAGATGAAATTGATTAATAACATCCAGATAACCTTACGTACAACCTGTCAACCCTCTTATCAGCCTCTTAGGGGTAGAATTTGCCCAAACGCCTCAATAATTGATTTATTTGTTTTTAATGAGTAAGAATTTTTTTTATAATTTTTTCAGCTGAAATGACGATTTTTTCAATCATTTTCAACCATTTCACCTCTTTTAAATCTTATTTTTACGACAAAAAGTAGCCTATGTTTATCTCTAAGGTCCAATCCGTCCCTATACCGAAATTTATCAAAATTGGTTGAGCGGTTTAGGTGTGGAAACGTAATAAACAAAGTTTATATTTATAATATTAATATGGATCAAGAGTACCAACTTAATAAAACAATGCCAAGTAGCATTTAACAAATTTATTAAAAATTCGTGTCAACTAGGCAATATAAAATGAATAATCTTAATCAATATTTTACACATAAAATGTACATAAATTTAAAAATAAAAAATCTATAAAAATATTTGTTCCTCATCTGAATCTCCAGTTCCATATACAAAATGTCGCCTCACAACGTTATTGCCGACTATTGCACTTTCTGCAACATTGTTCTTACAAGGTGTCACTGGATATCTTACTGGTCCTAGCCATCTTCTACTTAATCCAAAATTTCGAGGCAACGCCACATTCTTGGAAGAACTACTTTTAATTGATTTGTCCAAACTATTCAGGGACGATTGTATAGATTTTAGGGAAGATTTCTTCATCAAATCATCACTAGTATCGTTTAAGTAATCATCTGGGATGTCAACACCTGTTGGTATACTTAAACTAAGGGGTCGTCTTTTAGGTCTACCAGTGAGTTGGCCACGCCAGGTGTTAAATTTTTGGCCAGTTTTCTTCTGAGGAGTGTTTTCTTGTGATGAAAAAATACTCAAATCTGACACTTCATGCAATCTATTTTCTGAATAACATTTCTGTAAATTAGATGCATTAGGAGTACTCTGTCTGCTTGATTTATCCTTCATTCTACTGATGACTTTCTCTTTAGTTAGTTTTATAAGCGCATAAATAGTTTTTAATGCTTCCTCATTTAAAAGTTCATCATCTGTTATTTCAACATCTAAAGCACTGGCAATGCTCTGTCTTAAGTTATTTTTTAACCCTTGATTAATATGATCTTCATAACCAGTAGGGTCATCATGGTCTACTAAGGTACTATTTTTAATAGTATTTTGCAATACAATAAGCTCTACAGTCTGTGGAGCTGATTGCAGCATATTTAAAGCTTTTTCATATTTTAAGTTCAGCAATGTTTGTCCATTTACAGATATAATTTGATCTCCAGGCTGAAGTTTGCCACAACGATCAGCCGCACTACCTGGTGTTATAGATTTTATATATACATTACCATCTGATCCTTCTGCAACTTGTAATCCTAAAGCACTGGATTTGTCCCTTTCTAATGCAGCAGTAACAAAGACTCTTTCACCTTGTACACATTCCATATTATCTAATTTCTCAAATATAGAGGTGTTCATGCAAGACTCATTTCCAGTATCGTAATTAAACACATCAGAGTACACCTTTGGAGATTCTAAGACATATGCTGTTGGAGCCTGAACTATATTTTGACTATAGCACCTTTCTGGCAACAATTGCATACTATTAACATTACAATGTTGTCTCTGCTCTGAACTTAGGTCATCAGAATCACTTTGAGTGGTAGTTAAATCTCCATCAGATTTCACTGATAATAGTTTTGTTGGTGACCTAGTATATCTATCAGTAAAAACTCTGGTACCCATTTTAACACCATGTCTTCTTGGTAAACTGCTTTCAGAGGAAGATAGACCTTCTGTGGATGAAGTTCTATGTCCACTTTCATTAGAATATTTTAGGGCACTCTCATCACTTGATTGGGGTAACAAAATTTGCCTCAATAACTCTTCTGTATTTGGTCTCTCATTTTCCTTATTTTGAGACTTTTTATCATTAAATAGATCAACTCTAAATCTTCTTCTAACTGGTCTTCGAATTCTGGCTGGATTACGAACTGCCAAATTATAACTATCTTGATAGTTGCTGCAATCCATTTTCTTTGGGCTTTTATCTACATTCAAAGGACAGTTCAATTCTCCAGATAAATAATTTATAAAATCCTCTTTTGCATACAGTTTTAAATATAGTCTGTGGTGTAAAGATGCCAACCAAAATGCAAAATAGCTTTTATTTTCTACCATTTTAAGTTTATATTTGATTCCAATCTTTGAAAGACCTGAATACGAATTAGGCATTATGTAAAGGCTCTTTTTATTGTAGTAAAATGTATGTATGTGATGCCAGGGCAAACTCTGAAGAACAATTCGGTTAGTGCTTGTATTTGTATCTTCAGAAATATTATTTGCCCTAGAATATAGGGTGACACCTTTTGGGCCTATAGTCAACCATACATCTCTGCAGAATCCATCTCTTGTTGCCCAAACTGCTGAGTAAAAATGTGCACCATAGTCCCTAAATGTTTGTGCTAGAGTAATATAATTTATAATAGCCTTATCCTTGTCTAGCCCACGTCGAGATTCATGAGCTCGTTTCATCTTAAATTTAACATCAGCCATATCACTTGTCATAAAAAACTCGGGTAAATAGTGCTCTAGTAAGAAATAGTCTGCTGTTCCATGTTCTCTATAAGAGAACTCACCAAATTCAATGTGTAAAGCATATCCAGCTAATAGGATAAGGTTCTGAATTGTTGAAATCATCTGTCCTTCAACTGTTGCCCTTCTAAGTTGTAAATACACCCTGTACCTCCATTCGCCTCCTTGTATATTGTTGGATATATTAATTGGTAAGAAAAACTTTATTCTTAAAAATACAGTTAAAGCTATATCTTCTTCAATACCTTTGTTTTTGTTGGTGCTTTTGCACCATTTTTCTGGAGCAATTTTTTTTATTTTGTAATCATCTGGGAGAAATACAAAATCACCCCCGATTAGAACTGCAACACCAAGCATAAAATTATGTTCATACTTCTCGCTGTATACCAGGGCATCAAAAATTTGACCTGCTGTGATACTATTAGCGTCACATACAATTTGTACTTTTTGGCCATTTAAAAGTACAACAGTTATTATTTTTCTATCACACAACATAGAAACTGTCAAATCTATGTGTTTCACTGGTTGAGCTGCTCTAACAATAAATTCTGGTCCTATACATCCATTTTTTCCTTTTATGTTATCTGCTTTGTAAAGCCTGGAGGCTGCTCTTTGAACTGGTTTGCATCGTTTAAAATTTGTATTAATTGGTGCCTGCCTATTTATTTTACTTTCATCTGTGCTTAGAGCTGTCATAGACTTGGCAGTACTTTTGATGGATTTTTCAATTTGTGTACTACAAGCAATGTTAAGGGTTGAATGAGCATTACTTAAGTCTCCAAATTTAGATGTTTCAAACAAACTGAAGACTGGATTCCTGTGCTTCCTCAAAGGTCTACAGCTTGGAAAAGGATCCTTTTCATCAGGAGATTTAATTATGTTGATAAAATTTCTTGGTTGTGTACTAACTTTAAGGCCTGCACTTTGATCCTTACATTCCTTTGATTGTTGTAAGCTTCTCTCTTCAATATGGTGAACATCTAAGATGGGACTCAGAGTGATAGACGCTGCAGAACATGAACTACGTCCAGAATCCTCATCACAATTTCGTGGCATGTTACTGTAAAAGAAATGAATACTGAACTTTAATTAATTAATCATCATCTAGTCTAAAATAATAATAACAAATATTAAATAAATATTTTAGGTCATAAATAAAAATAAAACTAAGTATTAAAAGTTATGATGTTTTTGTTCGTATCAGACTCAAGAATGTTTATTGTTATGTATATTGCCCATAGTTTATATAAGTTGTGTCATAAACTAGTTCGCCTTGGTCTTTAACGGTGGAAAGAAACAAGAGTGAATGAATAATACACAAAACTATAGATATTAAATAGTTTAAATTATTATAGAACGTCAAAAAAAATCTTTACTTACAATGAATATAGTCGAAAGAAGCAAAAAGTAGCTGATATTCTCTCATAAATTTGTAGTTTGCATAATACTGAAAGTAAAACTTTAAATAATTCAACTTGTTTAAGTCACTTGCTTCATTTCTCACGCATTTCTAATAGTGACATGTATTTCACATCCTCAACAAGACATTTCAAAACACTTCATCCGTATTCGTTAATTAAATTACATTGATGATTGATGCATGTTTTTCAATTGTTTTATTTTTTGCGTTATGAGCTAAAAGCGCTCTCGAAGCGCTTTACTTAAGTCAAGAAAGTAACAAAGAGTAAATTACACCATAAACGAATAGATAAAACTCGTTAATCCGGATTACTCGTAACGTAACAACTAGCACTACGCTATAGCTTAACAGGTAGATAAAATTCAAAACAACTGTTTGTTTATGGATAGTCAGGTGCACACGCGACAGATGTTTATACAGATTACAGGTGTATGTAAACCTATTACTAGTGTCGATGTAGACACATCGAGAAAAAATTACATAGTAAATTTAGAAAATGTTGTAATGTGCTTTTTTAGTTTATTTATTTATCATAGCGATGACCTTGCAAGTTTGTTTTGAGATTCGTTTATATTAGCAGTATAAAAGATTGCACAAACGTTGTTATATATCTTGTATGTTTTTTTTATACCCTTACATTTTCTTGGTTCATTCATAATAAAAATCTAGGGCTTTAAGAATCTTCCTTAGATTAACATGGTATTTTAATCTGAGGTGTCTTCTGAATTTTGTTAATGTCATGTCAACATTCAACAATTAAATGACAATTGACAAGTGGTATTAAATTTTTATAAAGATGAAGATTTCAAATAATTAATAAATTTACGTAAATGGTTATATTACTATAATCTAATTTGATACACATTCATAAAGTACTGTAGAATGCACATTTCAATGTTTAAGTGAACCGTTTCTGAATAACGTATTGACTAACAGTAAATAAATGTAAAAATGTCTACATTAATTCAATCTTACGAACAACAGTATTCGGTGCTTACAGCTGATATTACTTCAAAAATAGGCCGATTAAAATCACCTAATGAAGGTAAGCTTAGTTGGAATGTAGTGTAACAGAATGTTGTTAATTTTAATATCTAAATAATATGAATTGCCGTTTTATTTTTCCAGATAATAGAGATCAGTTGTCAAGACAAATCCAAGCTAACTTTGAAGAAGCTAATGATTTGGTAGGTATATTTAAATAGGTAATAAAGATTAGTAATCTTGAAGTTATGGTGGACTAGACCTAATAGTTGACTCTGTACCCATAGGTGACTCGTCCTTAAGTTCATGCTCAAGAATATTACCGAAGATAGAGAATCCTAGGATTAGTCATTTACGGTGGTTGAATCTGTATTTCTATGAAGGGAGAGGAACCTACTATATTTTATATAATATTCAAAATCAATATTTTAAACTAAGCTCTTTATAAAAATATTATAATTTGTATTATTTTGAAATCATTACCAAATTTTACACAGACAGAGTTGTGGTCACTGTTGGTTATTTATATTTATTTCATATTGTAAATTGTTAGTTTGCTCTTATTAAATAATATTCATTTCTATCCAGATTTCTTAATACTACTGATAAATTTGAAAAACTAAATTATGTATTTATCATGGATTAAGGCAAAACAATTTGGTTTTTCATACAAGGCATGGACTTATGATTCTATCAATTATTTACTTACTGAAGAGGCTCAGAAACCCAAAAAGTCATGATCCACTTCTGCAGATCCAAATGATACACATGCCCAACCTATTCTCACTCAGCTTTGTACATTATTATATATAATTACATATACATACATATTTTTAACAAATATTAATCTAATTAAATTTATATCTTTGAAGCTTGAACAATTAGAATTGGAGTACCGGGGTGCTGGGGCAGGATCCCGAGTGGCTGCATACCGTGCTGAGTTACAGAGGGTTCGTGATGAGTACCAAGCTGTGGCCAGCAACACTGCTACTTGTAAGATGAGAGGGCCTAGCACATTCTCAATAGCTTTACTTACTTTTACATTTCGAAACCAAATGTCAAATGGAACATTAATGCTACCGTCTTACAAAAATTAGATGCTAAATACTGCTAGCACAAATGAAATCAAAATTCGAACGTATCGAATCAACGTTACGGCCATGAGAGCACAAACCTTCATTTGACATTTGGTTTCAAACGTAAAAGTAAGTAAACTTATTGAGAATGTTTGTGCTAGGCCCTAAGTTCACTACCTTCTTTATGTCTTTAACAATGTAATATATTAAAAAAACAGCTAAACTATACAAGATCATCCATAAATTATGTCACTTGCTGAACCACCTTCACCATCGGTAGCATCAAAATTTGATATTGTGTTACAACAGACAAGGGAAAGATCAAACGCTTTATGATGTTATATACCAAAATTTAAATATTTTGTCCTTAATTAACATACTACATAAAAGAAATTGTTTTTTTCTTGATTATGTGATGTCACACCAAGTGTTTCAGAAATGTGAAAACCTGTGACAAGGTTGTAGGTAGGAGTAAAAAAAACTTGAGATTTGTGTGGCCTTATAAATAAGGCCACACGAATTTCAATCCATGTACATATTGTTATACATGGGGTATATTAATTTCAGAGAGTAGTATCCATAATTAAAGTGCTTTAATTATATTTTTTGTCAGCTACTTCCTCCCGCTGCTGAGTAAAGACCTCTCCCAATTTCTTCCATCCATCATTTTAGTTTTATCACGTAGCCACTTTTTCTTTATACTTAAGGAGAAGACAAATAGTTGGTCATTCAATGCCTTGAAGAGAATTAATTAATTTACATAAGCATTTTATTTCTGTACTAGATAATATAGACCCAGAAGAATATGAAGACTGGTCAATGGTAAATGAGCAGCGACAGAGGCTATTGGACAACACTGAGAAGCTTGAGCGGACGGGTAAGACGCTCACAGAAGGATACAGAGTGGTGTTAGAGACGGAACAAATCGGGGCTGCTGTTCTACAGGATCTGAGCTCGCAGAGAGAGACTATTCAGAGATCCAGAGGAAGGGTAATAATTTTATTTTTGTTACTATAACAAACGTTTAATTTCTTTCTAACAGAATTGAAAAACATTGAATTTCATTTATTTTCAACAGCTTTGAAGTCAATGATTTTGTCAAATTTTAAATGTTTATTTTACGGAACCATAATTGTTCTACTAAAACTAAAGTATATATCGAGTATTGACTTTATTATCTAGGGTCACGGGCAGTGACTCCCACGACGAGGCAAAGTGCGAGGGCTCTAACTACCTGCTCTCGAAAAGCTTCATGGCTCTGTCGCTTTTTTGTTAATTTTTGATTGACAAGATTGTGGAAAGCGTTTGGGTGTTCTACCACCTAGGAGCGAAGAAAAAGTTATCCGATCGCTTTTAGATCCACGCCTGTTACTCTAGACATCCTTACTCTATACGTCGTAACTTCACTGACTCTACACGTTAGTCCAAAGGAGTTTCGTTACTAGAAGAACTATCGTATAACTGAAAAGTAATGAACAGTAAATTAAATTTTTTGGAAGGTGTTTTGACGAGGGTTGGGGGTGCTTCCACCTAGGGGCGTTGCCTATATCGCCCCAAGGGAAGACCGTCAGTTGAATGGAAATGGTTATTAGTGTTCCGTACGTCTTAGCTGCGCGAGACCGACGAGCAGCTGAACCGCTCATCGCGGCTGATGAACACGATGGTTCTGCGCGCGCTGCGCGAGCGCGCCGTTGTTGGCGCCGTGCTGCTGGCGCTGGGCGCGCTCTCGGCCGCCGCGCTCTACTTCTACGCCACTTAGCGCCGCACCGAGCGCGCCAGCGGCGCCGCCTCGATACAGTGGGTATGTATGATGCGAGCCACAGAGGACGCTGTTCGCGTGGCCGAGTTCTGGAACGGAACTGTCTGATGCGCCATCGACACGACAAGTAGAATAAGAGTGGGTATGTGTTTTTTTAATACAAGTCGTTGGCGACGGCGCGAAGTGACAGAGGAGAGCGGGCGACGCGGCGACTCGTTAAAGTGCAAGGAGCCATAGCTGGCAACGAGCGCATTCCCCCTCCCACCCGTTTCTATGTAACTTTTGTATCCGCATAAGAGGTCGTCCGTAAATTACGTCACACGTTAAGGGGGAGGAGGGTCACCAAAATGTGACATTGTGTGACAAGGTGGCCCACATCTCAGTATTATTCTACACCAGATCCCAACGATAAAAATAAATCAACGAACAGTAGTGATTCGAATAACAATGAAAATGTTACTGTTAAACTTGCACACGACGTTCAGAATAACTTACAAAACGATGTAAGTACCAATTCCACCACATCCAATAATATTACTTGCAAAACTCCAACACCAAAGCCTCGACTAAGAAGTAGTAGTGTTATCCAAACCCCTTACGATTTACAGAAATATTGTGAAGTCCATCACGATGAAGAACACATGGAACTATTAAAGGACAAGGAAAACGAAAACACTAGCGATATAGAGCCTAAATATCCGTCACCGAAAAATATTAACAACGAAAGCAGCAGTAAGGAAAAGGTCACGAAAACAATTAATAAATCTTCGAGTTCCAGTACTACGAAAAGTTTTCATAATGTTTCTTCAAATTCCCCTAACATAAAAAATAACTTAGACAGTAATCCAAATACGAGTGCAATACAAATGGATACCAAAGATATATCTATAAAGAATGTAAATATATTAAGTCCTTCTAAGAAATATCCAGTTAAGAAATTTATTTCTAGTACTGACAGCGACAGTACCAAAACGAGTAAAGTAGCAAAAGTTAAAGATTTGGAAACAAATAAAAACAAGTCTGACGACAGTTTGGAATATATACAATTATCTCACAACGTTGAAATTGCAGTTAACAACCAACCCAGAGTTCGAGCACCGATATCAAATATATCTTACGTGCCAACTGAGAAAATTGCTGCAGTGAAAACTGAATACAAGCGAAGTATGTCCAATGAAGAAAATATACCTATTTCTACCACGCCTAAATTCCAACGAAATAGATTGAACCAGTCCCTTAACTTTGAAGGTCAAAGATTAGACCAACAGATTTTAGATATTCATGAAGGATATCATTCTTTACAATATATAGATGAAGACGAGACGCCTAAACAAGAAACAAAACATTATCCAAAGGAACAAATACATAAACCTATTAAAGCTTTACTAGCTAAAAATATAATGGACAGCCTTCACTTAAAACCAACTAAAAAAATGGGACCCAAATCGAAACATCGTATGGCTGCCAAAGGAGACAAAGTTAAAGATCCGTTTAAGTTTATTAACTCGTAGGATCTCCAGAAGCTGATGGATGAAGCAAAGCATGGAGTAATATACTTTAGTATGGGAAGCAATATACAGAGTGCGGATATGCCTGGAAATATGATACGCTCTCTGCTCACAATGTTTGGCAAGTTGGAACAGGTCGTTATCTGGAAGTTTGAACAAGAGTTGGAAAATGTACCGGCAAATGTGCATCTGATGAAGTGGGCTCCGCAGCAGAGTATACTTGGTACGTATAGTATCTCTATATTAAGGTGAACACATATAGTCAGAAGTGTCGGTAATAGGAATAGTGTCGCGAGTTCAATAATCTTTTTCCCATCTGACAAAAAATATCCGAACTTGCCTAAAAAAGTTATAACTTCAAAAAACTAAATAAAATAATAGTAAAATTTCACCCTTCTCTCATGTGGACCAGTTTTCACATGCAGGACCCCTGCTTGGACACGTATCCAATTTCCCTATCCACTTTCCTCCTCCACTCTATACTCCCAAACTCTTCCTTTCCCCTCTCACGCTCCGCTCTTCACTCTCCCTTTCCATTCTCTCTCCCCACTCTTCCTTTCCACTTTCACTCTCCGCTCTCCACTCTCCCTTTCCATTCTCCCTCTCCACTCTTCCTTTCCACTCTTACTCTCCAGACATTCTTTTCTATTTTTTTGGTTTATATTTTGTAAAGATTGATATACATTTCGCTTCAGCTCATCCAAACCTAAAGTTCTTCATCACACACGGTGGTCAGCTATCAACGACGGAAGCAATACACTACGGCGTGCCAGTGATTGGCATACCAGTGTTCGGAGACCAGAACGTTAACATGCTTTCAGTGACTAAAAGGGGTTTTGGCATCCTCGTGAAAATTGCTGAAGACATGGCCGATGATTTATATATTGCGATACAGAGAATGCTAAGAAGCGACAAGTAAGGCACATTTTGTTTCTTCTACCCAGCTATATCCCGGTCTGTTACCAGGGTCTGCTAAAATTGCAGAGGATGTGATTGTGGGGCGAAGAAGATCACCGACTGCCGTCTGATGATCTAATCCCCAGACCTCTCACAATCTCTACAATCTCACGACTAATATCAATATCACTCATTTCCGAAACAAGGAGGTCAGATATTTGAAAGTCAATGTTAAACCAAGATTAGAATGGGTCTACCATTTTTGACCTGTAAGAATTGCTTAGTGACCGACTCAAATGCCAAACACTAATTAGGCTAAAACCTCACCTTTTATTTGAAGATGCAAATAAAAAAAAAAGATGTAGTTTAATTTATTAGGGTGATTCGAGCGTATACAAAAGCAGAATTTTAAAAAATAATTAAAGATAAATATTTTCGCTTTAATTGAAATTGTTAGGAATGACTAATCGCATCATATATATATATATATATACATACATAGATTACATGTTATTAAAATAATTAGAATAAAAATAATGTTAACGAACACTGTCGATAGTTTTACTTACTTTTACGTTGAATGAATGCACGAATGAAATCAGAATCCACACATATCGAATCCTCGACGTCAAGTCATGTAAATTGGAAGTACGAACCTTCATTTGACGTTTTGTTTCGAACGTAAAAGTAAGTAAAACTATCAAGAATGTTCGTGCTAGGCCTTCTGGTTAGTGGTGGCCGGGGACTGCGATGTATGGAAGGGATTGTGAGAGAAGTTTGCTCATCTGTGGGACATGTATGTTATTATATTTTAAAAGAAGATATCTTATTACAAAATCAGTGTTTTTATGTTTTAAATATTTCACGTTAAGAAGGAATTGCTTACAGGTACAAAACTAAGGCTAAAGAGCTGTCCTTCATCTATCACAACCGTCCCCAAACTCCTGGCGACGAGCTGGTCTCTATCTACATAAGACTGCAGATACAATGCTACTGAAATGTTTTGAACACATACTCTGATTTCTGAATAATGATATAATAATATTAAATAAAAAATGCAGTATTGTTTTATACGGACAACATAACCAACAATTTTAAAGGCTTTTGAAAATAGCGACGAAGTTTCTAGCATTAGCTACTTATTGTTCAGCTTATTTATATCATGAAACAGATACAAAGTATCAGGAATAAATGTGATACTCACATCAAATTGTCTAGCATCTAATGCGGCTTGATAATCAGCCATCATATCAGATGCTGGTTCGTACCAGCTACAACTGATGGATATGCCGATAACACCGCCCTGCTTTTTCCTATACAATTCATCGTACATGTGGTACGCATTCGCATGTGCCAATAAAACGTTCTTAGCGCAGAGGTATTCGGCTATCCCAGTTGCGTTCAATAATGGAGCCTTCAAATCCGAACCGTACCCTTCGTAGCATATCTGTTTTGGTTCATTAATCGTGATCCAATACTTGACTCTGTCACCGAAGCTCTCGTACAACACGTGCGCGTAATCAGCAAACCAGTCCACAACAGCGGGATTGCTCCATCCCCCCAACTTTTGCAATTCATGAGGCAAGTCCCAGTGATACATAGTCAAAAATGGCGATATTTTTTTTTCCAGCATTTCGTTGATCAAGTTATTGTAGTAATCTATACCAGCCTGGTTGATCGAATTAGGGAAGCCATTGGGAAGAATTCTCGTCCAAGACACGGAGAATCGGTAAAAGTCCAGTCCGAGTTCCGTCACCATTTCTACGTCACGTTTGTATTGATGATACGAGTCTGCTGCGACGTCCCCAGTACTGCCATCCTTGATTGGTGACGGCACTGTATGTGTAGCGATGTCCCATATCGAATATTCTTTTCCTGGAACGAGATAAATAAACCGGGTAAGTGCAAGTCAGACTCGTGCACTAAGGGTTCCGTACCATTACGTAATGCTTTACCAGGTTTAAGATTTATACTTTTCACAAAATTAGTCTTTTTTTGACGTTTCCTTTGGTTCCTTTTTTGCGGGGTACGGAACCCTAAAAAGAGGAATATTTGGGATAACCAAAAGAATTATTTTTGATCGCCTGTGATAGATGTAAATAGTAGAAGGTTACCATCTTCATACCAGCCACCCTCGATCTGGTAAGCGGCTGTCGATGCGCCAAATTGGAATCCTTTTGGAAATTTTCTTATTGCGCTTTTTGGTTGCACGCCATTTTGAATCAAAATCAGTAGTACGCTGAAATAAATAGTTTTCGTGAAAAATAATGTTACAGTTGGAATGTTAGTAAAAATTCATTTTTTTTTTTTTTTATTAAAGTTGGGACTGAGGGGTAATTTTGGTATAGATTTTTAATTTTAATAAATTTTAATTATCAAACTCTTAATCATTTTATAAATGATAAACTCTTACACTAATTTAAATTTATTTGACTTTTTGAAAAAGTTTCAGAATTCAAGTAAGAACAAATTATATCATAAGTTTTCCCGCCTGACCTTATAGATATTATCTTATCTCAATTGTTTTTTAAACAATATCTTGCGTCAAGTATAAGAGATGCTCTTATATCTGTCAAGTTCCTTATCAGACCTGAAGTTAATCTACTTATCACCAAAAACTTCCTAATGTGGGGTTTACACGAGTCAATTTTCACCGTGCGGCTAATCTCTTTAGAAATTGCTTCACGAAGCGTTACTAGTCAGTCAATAGCAGGCGGCTAGCTCAATTCCTTCGACAATGACCGAAACCGAAAATGGGTGGCGGAGAGTAGGAAGGGTCTCGTATTCTAGCAGTCCACCTGTCGCAGAGTCTATATTTCGAGCAGGTCATCTACTCTACTATGAAGTCATTATGTTCATACCTTTCACTATTCCGAGATTGCACAAGGAAAAAAATATTTATTAGTTTCGTAAATGAATCAATGACTCTACAGGGATTTTGATGATTCGAATCGATAACGATTTTAACGAGCGAATATATTCTTATCAAAGGTATCAAACTAAATGTGACATTCTGAAGGGCCAGGGTCAAATAATAAAAGTATTAAAAATGCAGGACAGAAAATGATTAAGTGATGTTAAAACTATAGCTGGATTTTTGTAACTTTTAGGTGCTCTTATATTTAGTAAATAGGTAGGGATAAATGTGATAAGGGGTCATCCATACGTTACACGAATTTTACGATATTTCAACACCTCCCCCCCCCCCCCATCTTTATCACAGGTTGTCACATTATCGAAACCCCCTCACACTTAGTGTAAGATCATTTATTGAAGAAAACCGCAGTGTCTTTTAATAATTTTATATTGAGTGTTAATAACAGACAATAAAAAATTGGCCCCCTCCTGCCGCCTGTAACACTTTGGTAATACCCTCTCCCCCTTTTAACGTAACTTATGGGTGACCCCTAAAACTCAGGAAGAATACATTTGTCTACGTGTCTTTGTGAATAATCTGTAAATAGATCTCTTTATCAAAATTGCTTCTCATAATTGAATACCCATGTTCTTTGACAAAATTCAGATGCAATATAAAAATTTGCTCTAGCTAAATTTATAGGACATGTTAAAAGCACGCTTATTCGAAAAGCGTACTATATTGTCGAAGACTATATTAAAGATAAAACTGCTTGGAGTTCAGTCGCTTCAGCTTTGTACTTGGTAGTTAACATGCAAAAATGTGAAAAACTAATTTCTGCAAAAACTATTTTTAAAAGAGTGGCTAGCGAGTTTCTTGCTGATTCTTGTCATGGCTCCACTCTTCCGAATCAGTGGTAGCTTTTAAAATATTTGACGATTCGAAAGAACTTGTAAAAGTCTACTTGAATAAAATATTTGAATTTGTTGCTTATAATCTTACTACGTAAGACTATTGCAAACCTGTCATAATCTGAACTGAAATACTGAGTACTGAGTTTGAACTCCAACAGGGTTATAAGTTTATACCGACTGGGTTATCATAAACCTTTTAAAAGTAAATTTAAATACTATCCAAATTATTCGGCATACCTAAAGAATTCTTTTTTATATTAAAAAAAAACATTTTGAAAGGTTTGAAGTATCTGTTTGGGTGTAAAGGCTTGAATGTACTGTAATCACATAATAGAAATTCTTTCAGCTTACCGTCCATTATCCCTCCCAACTCCCCACACGCGGATCGTGTGTATGGGCTGAGTGTGCAGTGTGTTTAAACTCTCCGGGTCGATCAGTTTCAGTGCACCATCGTCAAGATCCATAAACAGGTCCTTGCCCTGAAAAGGACATTAAAATATGAAATTTAAAAAAAAAACAAAAAATATATAAACATATTTACCTATTTATTTATAATAACAATATTAAACGAAATTAAGTCTTTCTATTTCCGATGTCTGAAGCATTTTCTTTAGGTTCGTCATGTATCCTGAAAGTGTTCCGTTGAAATATTCGGGCTTACATCTATGGTGAATTTCGAGGAGGTAGTGGCCTAATCAGTTGGCATTTAAATCGACCGCTAGGTTAAGGTGGTCTTGCTGCTACCGGGTGATAGATAGGTGACCCATTCTAACACTGGTTTAAACTTGCCATCTGACCGACTTCCTCAGTGTTTCGGAGGGCATATAAAACAGTGGGACCCGATTAATGTCATGTGATATTAGTCGTAAGGTTGTAGAGATCGTGGGGGTTCCGAGGATGACGTCAGAAGGCAATCGGTCATCTTAACTCGCTATGTTACGTACTAGTGCCAGCCAGGATCAGTCCGTCCGACGGCGTCCACGATCGAAGACGCCGCTATACCGTTCTTGTATCATCTGTCCGTAACACAACTATTGTAAAATGTGAAAGTAAATATTAATGGCATCGCTTGCTTGTGTGTGTGCAGCGATTTTTTTTATTACTAGAACACCACAGCCAGTAATCAACAAACACATATACCATAGAACACCACAGCCAGTAATCAACAAACACATTTACCATAGAACACCAGAGCCTGTAATCAACAAACAGATACACCATAGAACCTGTAATCAACAAACAGATATACCATAGAACACCACAGCCAGTAACCAACAAACACATATACCATAGAACACCACAGCCAGTCATCAATAAACACATACCATGAAACACCACAGCCTGTAATCAACAAACACATATACAATAGAACACCACAGCCAGTAATCATCAAACACATATACCATAGAACACCACAGCCAGTAATCAACAAACACACTTACCATAAAACACCAGAGCCTGTAATCAACAAACAGATACACCATAGAACACCACAGCCTGCAATCAACAAACAGATATACCATTGAACACCACAGCCAGTAATCAACAAACACATGCCATAGAACACTTATACAATAAAACGCCACGGCCAGTAATCAACAAACATATATAAGTGTACTATAGAACATATTGAAGCATTTTCGTAATTTGCAAGGAGCGACACTTAGATGTCATCAAGTATAGGGCGTGCCAAGGTCACCTCGAATGAAGTCATCGAGCGTTGTAAATCTGTCTGATTACTGTCGCCAGTGATAAGTGAGTGAGTGATTCATACGTGTTTTGAATTCGTTATGGCGCGGTTTTATTAAAAGGAGAAGTAAATAAATTGACTTTTGTTGTGTTACTTTTCCCATCGTAACATATGTTTTTTTTTTAAATACTAGGATGATAGTTTGTGTTTGACATATATCTGATAGCAATTCTTATATTATGATGTGTATACGCGTGAACGGCTGGATCGATTTCGCTAATTCTTTTTTTGTTGTGTTTGTTATTGTCAGGAGAATAGATTAAGCAAATTGAGGGAAGTGAGTTTCAAAATACATAACCACCACATTAAATTATTTCTAACTAGTTTTTACCCGCGACTTCGTACGCGTAAAATAAGGTGAAAAAATTTAGCTTAATTTTTTATTTTGATGATATATAGCCTTAAATAGCCTTCCTCGACAAATGGGCTATGTAACAATGAAATTATTTTTCAAATCGGACCAGTAGTTCCTGAGATTAGTGCATTCAAGCAAGCACACAAACAAAATATTCAGCTTTATATATTAGTACATTTATATTAATACGTAATCTCGCTAATCTCAGTAAGTACAGATTCGATTTGAAAAATTCTTTCAGTGTTAGATAGGTCATTTATCGAGGAAGGCTATAAGGCTATATATAATCACGCTAAGTCCAATAGGAGCGGAGCACCAATGAACAATGTTTCAAAATCGGGGATTCTTTTTCCCATTTGTGGGCTTCCGCTGCGTGCGCTGCGTAAATGGTTAAAATTTCGCAAAAGTCATGTATGACAAAATTGTTCCCCTTTAAAAGTTCTAAATAGAATTCCGCGACAGCGTTTGTCTATTGTGTATTTAAGGTTGCTCAGTATAAACATTTTATGTTTATCAAATTTGTTCTAAAATAATGCATTATTTGTGAAGGTCTTTGTCTTGCTATTCAGATTTATTCAAAACAATGATGAAACTCCTTACAACGACAGTTGAAGAAGCATAATAAAGCAAAATAATTTCATAATCTCATAACCGCATAGAATCTTTTATTATGTAATGTTGAAGCATTTAGTGGGTATCTAGGTTACCATATTTACGTTCGGGTAGGACAGCGTCTGCCGTGTCCGCTAGTTCCGTATAAAATACTGACACCTTGTCCATGGGTGTCGTTAGTCACTTAGGTAAACTGCCTGCCCGTTTGCCCCTTGTTATATAAAAAAAACCCATTCATGCCACATGCCTAGCCCATTCCCACTTGAGCTATGCCTTTTTTCCCACATTCAATACTCCAGTGATGGAACGCAGGTTGGTTTTTCGGACTTGATCAGTACTTTATACACTTATTATGCTACGTTCCATGGCCCTTTGGCAAACTAATTCATTAATTAAATTAAATAATATTTCATTTTACTAAAATACTTTTAAGATTTCTTTGTTCATCTTATTTACAAACACATGGACCATATAATGTCTGATAATTAAAGAAATTTGAAATTATAAAGTATCTATAACTAATTATGTGGCGACTAATATATCCCTAAAGTGTGTACAGTTCCTAACGCTAAAAGATTATTTGGATCAATTTGCTCATCATTAAACATCAACAAATATTATGATGTATGGTGCATTATGTGAGGAGTAAAAATACTTTCAATGCGAGTAAGTGTGTTCAGTCCCTTAAGCTAGGAGATTATCAAGTACGATTTGCTCATTATGAAAAAGCGACTTATTTTGTAATTAGTTACATATGTGGGGACTAAAATACACCTAATGCGGGTAAGTGTGTTCAGTCCCTAACGTTAAGAGATTATCAAGTAAGATTTGCTCCGAACCTTATTTAGTAAAATGGGCTCCATTGAAACGATTCTGTTGTTATCTCCTTGTCCTTAATTATAACTTACAGAACAACCCTATAACCGACATTAAAAAATATGGCAATTCTGAATCCTTAACTAAGTCTCAACAATCTCTACATTCTTAGACTTAGAACCTCAACAGCTCCACAGTGAACTATAACTCTTACTATGACTCGAGTCCAAAACACACACACACGCACACACACACGCACGCACACACATACACACAGGTGCGCGCAGCACAAACATACGTATAACTAAAATATTCCTAATATACTTTTTAAAAAATGCCATGTTTTATCTAAGAAAATAATAGAGTTTTTTTACCGCGCGTTTAATAAGCGTTCAAACAGAAAATAATATGAATTCCCAAGTTTATATCGTTCAAAAAAAGCGCTGCTGTGTGAACATAAACTTTGGAATTTACACGTTCTATTTGAACGCTTTTTTAACGCACATTTAAAAAACTCCAATGTGAATAAACGCTTACAGTTTAGGTACCTAAAAGTAAACTCTGTAGAACACTCACTCTAAATCAAATTGTAGGCAATATAAAAAGCTATGCATATCCTATTCGTAAACGCTGTTTATATAAAGTATCTCTTAGCATAAATATAGCCTTCTTAGCGACTAAAAACTTGGAACTGAGTCAAAATGTTAGAGGGTTAAGCCAGTGCATAGATATACAGATTTATCTTATAAAACGTACCATATAAATTTGGTTACTAAACCCCTCTTGGTATTAGGGTTCCCAACCCTCCCTGATTGCCCGGAAGACCCCGGTTTTAATGGTTAATCTCCCGAATTCCCGAGAGCAATATTATCTCCGGGTTTTCTAAAAATTATGATCTCTTTGCGTGTTTCCAATCACTCACAGTTGCAGGATTAATGAACTTCGATTATTCGTGTAAATATTATAATAATTCACCGGTGAAAATTAGATGCTGCTCTGAAAGAAATACATAAATGTTAAAATTCGTTGAGATTGTCTTCCTTTACACTCCCCCCTCCCCCCAACTCAACATCTACAACTCTCCCGGGTTGGTCCTTTCATGAGTTGGAAGCCCTACTTGGTATATTCGATTTATAAAAATACTTTAGGGCCATGGATATCTGTAGTTGCCAAATAAGTAACCAATAGTAATCGTGGCTACGCTTCTAATTTGGCGACGTCGCTAAACCGTCGCCAAGTTAGTTACCTGTCCTAAATTTCAATATGAATTGTTTGGATACGTAACCGGCGACGTCGCCATGGCGTCTCGGTGAGGTAGAACTCTAAATTATTTAGAATAAGATTCAGATTAATAATAATGAATTGTTAGTATACAACTTTAATGAAGAAAAGAGATGAAACGAAGAGAATCGTGGATAAATGTTCGGAGTTGAATAATAAATGTTTCAATACTTGGGATTCAATGAAATTGCGGCGATATTCACGGAATGTCTGCTTTCATAAAATTGGAGCAATAAATATAACCTTCATGATAAAATTAAGGACGTGTTCATACAATCCATTTATATCAAATGTTATCTAACACGAAATATATAAAACGGCGAGACGTATAATGATAAAATTTGACATGGAGGTAGTTAGTAGGCATCCGCTAAGAAAGAATTTTCCGATAAGGCATGATTAGGGAGCGCTTTAGCAATTTTGCGCGAACTGTCTGTTCTGCTATATAGTAGTGCTATGTATGTGATAAAAATCTTAAATATTGATATATATTATAAATGCAATATTATATACACACCTACACTACATATCACCCACTATTATATATATTTTCTGTCATGTTAGTTTTAAGCTTTTTATTTGTTGTAATTGTAATACCTCTGTAAACTTGCAAGGTAAGGAACTGACTTCTGACACACGGTTATTTAAAAACTATCTCAGAAGTCAGGGCTCCTTAATGTAATGATTATTGTATGGTTTTTATAATAAATAAATTTATTATAATAATTTATTATAATAATAATATATTTACGTAGGACGTACCTTTCTACGGATTTCAGTCAGTCTTTGAAAGATTTACTATTATCAGACGAGTTTCAGATTTTCACCACTGAGTTTGTCGACGCATCAAGGAGGTTTAAGTGTGCGCGAGCTGGCGTGTAAAATTTCTTAGATTTTTAAAGAATATAATTCAAATTTTTAGAAAAAATGATAATAATAATTTTTGAATTCATTCAGATGCGGCTTTCATACGTACACGTAAAATTAAAATGCAGTATTTTAAGAAATATAAATATGGATATTTTTAATCGTCTTCAGAGCTTTTAAATTTCGCCATTTGGTCAAATCTTCATTGATAATTTAATTATTTCTCTCCGATTGGGCCTGACATTAATTTTTCGTTTAAGAACTGACATTTGCTCTCCCTCTGCGCCTCTGATTTAGGCCTTAACACTAAGCCCTAGTATAATTTGCAAGAGAGCATTTTCAATGAAATATCATCAGCAACAGCTCGCCCCCTGGGAAATCTATCTGAATCTATCCGCGTGATTCGGCTGATATGAATTATTCTCTCCGGGGAGAGTTACACTAAGCGATTTTCATTTTTTTCTCAAAAAAGAATGGAGTATCACTAGATACTCTACCGTCTACTTACAAAAATAGGCACCTAGTCTTTCTGTGTCTATTTTTGAGTCATCGTCGGGTTCCTTATACTTATAAAAATCTAAGTTGTACATTTCTCTACTTCAATAACTCCCACGTAAGTTGTTGTAACCCCAAATTCCCAGCTTTACAGTAGAGCTCTAAAAACAACTAAATTATAATATGAAAGTCACTTCTTAATATATTATTGTTTTGTCTGGCCCGTTGGCGCAGTGGATAGTGACCCTTCCTTCTGCTCCGGGGTCGTGGGTTCGATTCCCGTCTCGAGTCTGGGTGTATTATCCATATGTATGTATGTATGTATATATTTACAAAAAAAAAAATATTTGTGTATAACAGTAAATCAGGCGCAAAGTTGTCCTAAGCTCACCTGAGCGTGTTCTCAAACGTTTTAAAATTCAAATTATAGGTCCCTACGAGAGAGAACATCATATTATGGAGATTATTACGTACCTACATATATTCACCGTGTAAACGATAACGTACTCCACTTTTCTACATATTTATCTGTAGGTCACTGAACTCTACCTGAACTAAACTTATGACAAAGTTTCTGTTCAAGAAGGATTTCCTTATTTTCCCGGGAGAATAAAATTAAATCTTTTACAGACATTATCCTTTAAAGGTTTTGCTGGAGCGGTGGTGACGTTGTGATTGTGGTAAACTGCGTAACCATGGAGATTATGTAAAGGAGTAACATCTCTTATGCCGGAGCCAGACATAGCTCAAAGTGTTTGTACATTTTTGTCTTCGAAGAAAGACAAAGTTCTACAAAACTTTGCGCAGCTACATAAAGTCCTCGGCCACACTACATGATCATTGGAATGATCATTCAAATCAAGCTTAGTCTGGCTCTGGCATTATTGGAGAAAAGTTGAAAGTGTCCAGTGGAAACAATAAATAACAGTACAATGAATGTAGCAATAGTAGATGGATTGACCAATAACCTTACAGAAAGCCGCATGGTAGAAATGTATAGAACAATAATATCATTTAAAATTTACCATAATGCTGTTTTGGCGCCTCTTTATTTACGTAATATCACGGACATTTTTAATAGACAGAGATGTTACTCCTTTATGAAGTATCCATGAACGTAACAGGAAAAATCTATATTAAAAACTAGGCGACATTAGTAATGGTTTTGATAAGAAGTAATTTTTCTATTATAAGCTGTTCATTGTATATACTATATACGTATATTTGTTTGATCAAGTTTCACTATTTTACAAATTATAGCTTTAGAATAAAGAAAAAAAATACCGTTATATATCAAAATTAGTCTAAACTATGTTGTTATCTTTATTAATGTACTGTAAAATAAATATAATGTTTAATGCAATTTATTAAGAAACATATTTTTAAAGTCATGTTATCTACAAAAGAAAATTCAGTTAAAATATAACATAAAATAGCTTTATTTTACAGCGCTATCTATTTTTTATATGAATTATCTATGACACTTATTTAAAAAGCGTCATCTAGTGATAATTAGTAATATTACGTTCAGGCTAAAATAGTAGTTGTGGTCAGCATGGTGAACTTATCAGAGGGCTAAATTTGCTTTGTAGTATTGTAGTGCCTCAATAGATGGCGCTTATCGTGAGTTTGTACATATGTACTCGGTGAATATATTCCTACATTCCTAGCCCATATTACCTTTAATATATTTTACTACATATAGGTTTACGAGAATAGTAATAATAATGTTACATGCAAGAATATACTGTCATTACCAAAGATTCTCAAGTTATAGCAAGGCAATATTATACTCAGTTATCCGTTGCTAGCAATAATAATTCATTTGCCATGTAAATATATTATGTTCTATGAACAATAATCAATGTTAAAAAGTTTTAAACAATAAATTATATCTGTAATGTATAATGTCTTTTTTGTGAAACTATACAATTCAGTCAAGTTGACATCAACTTATTACAGAATATATCAAAATAAATTCACTCCCACACACATCCTTTATGCGCATGCCATATACAAAGATTAAAAGATAACAATTATCCCCTTTCCTTTAAAACATCTAAACATATCGGCAATGCGACGTATTCAAACAACACCAAGCGAATAAAAAATAATTGGTACTTTCATATACGACGTGCTAGATACCCAGAGATGCTTTGTGTATTGATTTGTTATTATATGAATAGGTACATGTTTTATTATTGTTGGACTTGGCACCGATTTCAACACGCAGTTATGGACTGTAATTAGCACGCTCATATAATGTAGGATCTTTATTATATTAGCATGGATTCTATGAAAGTTTTATCTTTTAGTATATAGTAGCTCAAAAGCCTTTAGAAGTTTGTTAAGGGTACGTCGTAAACTTTGTAATATGTTTCCGCGAGAATTCTACTAGCGTAAGTAAAGCTTTATCTTATAAAGTCTATGAAATAACGTCTTTATTCGTATCTAAGGTACACCATCTATAGAAGAAGGTGGCTAAATTCATATATAACCTTGAAATCCGGTGTCTATAAGGAGGAGATAGTACTTTAATCATTTATGTCGATCGCTAGGTTAGTAGCTTATTGGTTGGGTGATAGATCGGTGAGCAATTCTAACACTGGTTTTCAAATATCCGCGTGTTTCGGAATGCACGTGAAGCAATGGTTCCCGATGAATATCACTGCTTGATAATTTTTGTGAGATTGTGGGGCTTTCGGGGGTGATATAACACGAGGAAGAGGACTATTCACTTGTACATAACTTGAAAAACAAAAACTCGTATTATTAATATTTCAAGGGTAATAAAAACAGAAATGTTTTATCAGTAAATAGGAGAAAAGTGCATTATTTACTGGCTGGGATTGAAGAAATATGTTCTTATTTTATCAAAAAAAGACAAGTTAAATATGATACAAAGTTATAGATATCAGAAAGCAAATAGTGTTGCTTTCAGCAAAATAAATAATGGGAAGAAATGTTTGTTGAAATCTGATCGAAAATCATGTTTTAGGTATTGGTACGTATTTATTTTAATAAAAAGAGAATTTTCAATGGATGGTTTAGTAGCACAAATTCTAACTTTTATTTTAAATTGATATTGAATGATATTAGTATGGATTTTTTTTTTCAATTTAATGGGAAAAATACCTAAGGAGGGCCTTAAAAGAAGAACTTAGTAGAGTTACGGCATAACATGATTTCCATTTAATCAAAAAACATTTTTGTGGCTACTACTGAAATAAATATTTATTTGAATTAGAGGTAGCGCCACGCGTCCTTTTGGTATGCAACCAATTTGGTCCAGTGCGTCTGGTACCAGTACCACTTTCTCACAAAAGATCGGCGTGACGTGGCGGCAATGCTGTCACGTCAAGTGATGGTATGGTTGTCGTCTTTCGTTCAGTTTGTGAGACCTTTCGGTGGCCTAAACTCGTCATTGAAGGCCGACAGCGCATCTGCAAGCCTTCTGGTCGTGCAGATGTCCATGGGCGTCGGTAGTCACTTATCTGAACAGCCTGCTCGTTTGCTACTAAAACCTTATAGCGTAATAATTGCAAATTAAGGCCCCCAAAAGTAACGCAGTCCTGGAATGACATTTTCACTTATTAGCTTGGCGAATTGTGATTCCCGCCCTGCGAGGGGCGAACACGGGCCCTACCTCAGGTCACGAAATAAGCTTTTCACCGCACTCATTCCCAGAAAATCATGACCATTTTCACTGAAATTACTTACCTACCTACATTTGCGAGGCCTACATTTTTAAATTTACATATAATGCTAAGTTATTTGTGGATTGCCCTTAAATGTACATAATAGTCTAACGGCATAACGTTATCGCATATCACGGCATATATAACGGCATATCACGTAAATAAATAAAATAATTCAGATAATTTTTTGGCTATACTTATTAAACAAATAAGTGAATAAGTGATGATTGAAATAGGAATTTTTGTCTGTCCTTACTGTAGTGTATACATAGAGGAGGGTAGTTGTTCATAAGACTATAAATACAGAGACAATCGGTTATGCAGGGGTTGTTCTGTTACGACCGTTGACTGGGTAACAACTATCTAAGTACATTGTGATCAGTGTGATTACGACGCGTGCACAAAACTTTGCGCAGACACGCAATGACCGGGGTCATTGCGTGTCTGTCTACACTACATGATCATTCAAATGTAGCTATGTCTGGTACCGGCATAAGCATCATTTCATACGCAACGCTCAATCGAGGGGATGTATCCCCAGAGCCGTATTGTAAGTCAACGTAATTATACCGCAGAAAAGATACGGAGGTGGATGCGGATGTGAAGGTACAATTTCTTATGGAAGTTCCGCACTTACGGAGCCGGAGGCGAGGTTCCGTTACAACCCTAAAGTACAGCCCAAACACGGTATAATATACTTGCCCCAATATTATGACATGATATATAGCAGTATAGGTTTCACAATGAAAATAAATGATCATTACGTTGATAACAATTTGTATTTAAGGTTAATTCTAAAAGATATAGCCTCCAATTAAACCTACACCTATAAACAGGCTACCTTACGTAGGTGTTTTAGGCAAAGTAGTCGTTATCAAGGTTTCGGAAACGTACTTATGGTATTATTAAGACGATTGCCTCAAAAAAAGGATCTTTTCTCCTCTTCAACCATGCAATAATTAAAAAATAAAAAAATGATTTTAATAAGCATTAAATAGCCGGATTAAATAAAACAGGCGAACGAAACCGTTGTCAAAAAGCTAATTATTTTTCCAATTATATATTACTAGTACTGCATAAAGTATTAAAAAAAAAGTAATAATCTATTAGTCCTCATTCAAAAAGCGTTGCGTTAAATCTCGGTGATGGCGCTTTTTTAGTGTTGTCCCTACAAAAATTTATCGTACATGTATATATATAGCATTGGAGTTCATATATTCTATTTAAACGCTTTTTTAAAGCGCGGTAAAAAAACTCTTGTGCGAATGAGGGCTTAACGTTTAAATTCCTATTTTAGTTCTGTCAGTGAAATAGGCTGGTGTAACCTTAACTGATGTCTACATCCTATAAATAACGCATTTGACCCATTTAGCTAATTGTGGGTCATGTTTCGTTAATGGGACTTCATATATATATATATTATAAATGAAAGCGCAGTGTATGTTTGTTACATTTACATAATTCTTCGTCTTTCCTAAAATCCAATAATACTTTTTTTTATTAATGTTAAAATTTTATAATAGACTTACCGACAGTTAACGTTTTTAAAGTCTAAAAATCACAATCGCACTAAAATTATATTATTTAGAAGTAGCTGACTCTCCTGAGATAATTTTAAATGACAGTTTTATTAATTATTTTTAATTAAAAAAAAAATTTTTAATTTTTGATGCGAGAATTTTAAAAATTGCGAACATAAAAAATTCAAAAAGGAAAATCTTAAGTTTCAGAAAGTTTGGATTCAGCAATTTTTACCGCAACCGCGAGATAGATGCTTTTCATTCTCACACTGGTATTCAAATATCCGACCTCCTCTGTTTTCGGAAGGCCCGTAAACCAATTGGGTCCCGATTAATGTCACTGAGTGATATTAGTGGTGAGATTGTATAATGTGTGGGGATTCCAGAGATGACGTAAGATGGCAATCGGTCATCTTAATTTGCCCCACAGCCACATCCTCTGCAATTTAAGTGAATCCGGGTACTAGACGATAATATCACCCAGTATATAAAATACTTTTGTAATCTTTGTTGGTTGGCAACCCTAAAATCATTGATGACTCGGCCAGACCAGCAGAGCCAATTAAAAGTGCCCCACTTCCTAATATGCAAATTTATCGCATGTAAATTGTCAGCGAACAATGCAAGTGGCACGGACCGACGAGTGTTGTGCTGTTCATATATTGATATTTTGACGGATACCCACGCCGCCAGTGTTTTTGCCATAGAAACACACTTTTCCCAAGATATAGAAATAAAGACAGTGGCAGCCCGAAATTAGTCACCCGATATTGCAACTTTGATAGATTATCGGAGGATACCAAAGGAGTAATATTAATTTACATTAATTACGCTTTGAACCTTTAACGATATTAAAGTCGAGTGACATTTAGATGACCATTATTTTGTAAAGAAAACCTACGAAAAATAGATACTTCTACTATCTGTAGATTTTCTAAGGATCTAGCAGGAGGATGAGGAAATACCCCGCAAAAAAAAAAGTTCTTTCTAGCAAAAATCAGGAAACCGATTTACCTGTTACTACACTCGAGAGCAGAAGTCTGGAGTCACTTACTTGAAATTGGTTCCGCGCGATCATGTGTACTAAATATATTTTTTAAATTAAATTTTAAAGATTGATGATGAACCAATTTCAAGTAAGTGATTCTAAACTTTTACTCGCGAGTGTAGTACAAAAGGATCGCGCCTTTAAATGGTAATACGAAAGGATGTGAAAATGTTAGGGATAAATATTTCCAACACGCATTCTCTGTCGAAACCAAAAGCGCGGCGCCTCAAAGGGTGTTTGAAGGCTCGAGTGTTCCTTTTCATTGCGGATTGCGAAGGTCTGTGCTCTGAAACACATTCCTGCGAACAATTACATGCGTGCCTATGTTCCACTAGCCGACTAGACTACGAGGTAGTTTATTCCAACATGACAAGGCATTTATGTGTATATATTACTAGGAATCTTATAATTTTATTCGTATCCTTTTATTCTTTTTACTCTGAAATTTATTTCAAATCAAAATAATTTTGAACACGACGGAGTTGGATGCAACCGTATGTCCCTTAGAGATAGTAAAATATCCAAAACTTATTTCGTAATGGACGTCTACGTATAAAAGGTAACAACTGAAAAAATTACATATTTGTTGGGCCGTTCATTGAGGCCGCACGTTAGTTAGTAAATGTTAAGGACAAGTAATTATATATGTACATATATAAAAATGGTAAATATATGTAAAAAATATTAGCCATAAAAAGTCTTCCTTTAAAAAAGGCGGATAAAGTCGTAGCTAAAATGGCGAAAACATTTAGACAGCCTCACCAGGATAACATAAACCAACAGCAATATTCCCAACGCCCCCGAATTATCGCACGTTTGGCACGTGATGGGCGCGTATACCATTTTTCGTAAAATCTACGATGTAAACTTTACGATGCTAAGTGAAAAGTTTGCCTCCTCGCTTCATTATGTTCCAGTACATTATGTTGGCAGAACCGCACATTGTTTACCTGTATATTGTTTTGAAGTGTGTTTTATTACCAAGTTCTCTCGTTGAAGTTTTTAGTCGCCTCGCAAAGAAATTCGAGTTTCGTAATGACCCATTTTTGGAGGTGTACAAAAGCTATGAGCTAGTGAAAAATATACGCTTTTCGCACAAACAATGTTGTTTTGTATGTTTGAAAATACATAAAGTATTAAGGCAATCGTTCACTCAATATGTACATTATTGTATTTTCGATAAGTACAAGATAGAGAGCCAAGATGATTTTTTTTTGTTCCCAAAAAAACAACAGTAAAGATATTAAAGAATTAATTGAATAAGATACCTCAAATTCAGTCGGCATCATTACCGCAAATGCCAACCATCACAAGATTACTTTTCATAATATCAGGCAGTTATCTGCGAAGAGGAACAAACATCATATATGAATAACAGTGTGAAACGTAGCTTTTCGAAAAAATATGCGAAGGCACGTTTTTACAATGCGGAGAAGAGCGGCACTGTTTTAACTAGCGATTTCTTCTGGCATATTGTTTATAATCAATTAATAAAAAAATTCAACTCTTAAACGATTTTCTTTCTCCACTCTGTGTCTTGTCAATCACATCTTGTCGCAAAATCTTACGCAGTGTGTTTTTTGGTTCAAAGTTAAAAAATATCTTTATTCACATAGACATAGGCGCTTGTGATCGTCATATAAATACATTTTTTAAAACCGTTACTCAATATTTTGATGATGGCCATCATGTAGGCGTACAGAACAGATAGGCACTCTAACGAGGCCTTTGTAATTACATTACATTCTGGAGCAGTTAGTGGAACAATCTCGGGCAGATTATTCGCTCGCCGGGAATTCCTGCGATTTACTTACCGCCCAAATGCCGCCTGAGAATTTTTATTTCAATCGCCTCAAAATATTCCTTATTTGCCCCAACCGCTGATTTTATCTAGCCGAAAACTATGGCGCTTTCTTAAGTGCCACTCTCACTTAATGTACATAATAAAAATAAAATGGAATTAGATACGTTAAAGTATCGCCCCAGCGATTTGAATTCGAAAGCGACAGCTTCACTGAGCGGTGTTTAAAGCATTTTTCTAGCTTTGATCCGCATTATAACGTTAATGTTATACGTTATACTGCTGCAAGTGTTATCCTTGTTCTAAGAAAATTCGACATTTGTCAATTCCGTTTAGACGATCTTGTACGAAAACAGTAGTATCTCAATGTAAACATTTGCCACAATTGCCTACCCGACAGTTCAAATACGAGTAGGTATGTTGCAAAAATCCATGTCTAAATATAGTAATGATTAGTTGAATCCGCGACTTTACGAGTTCAGTGATTTTGATAAGTTTGAGAGTTTTCAAGTTTTTATGCAACATTCATTTTCATCACAAAAGCAGCCTTAAAATTCATCAAAATTGCTTCAGCAGTTTAGGCGTGAAAACGTCACAGACAGAGTTACTTTCATATCTATACTAATTACTAATACCAATATATGAAGCTGAAGAGTTTGCTTTTTTGTTTGTTAGTTTGCTTGAACGCGGTAATCTCAGGAAACGCTGGTCCGATTTGAAAAACATTTCAGTGTTACATAGCCCATTTATCGAGGAAGGCTATATACCATCACACTAAAATTTTTCACGTACGAAGTCGTGGTAAACAACTAGTATAAAAAATTAAAACTAACTTTAAAGTCTTATAATATTAGTATGGAAGTATGGATAGGCATCGTGTCCTGGCTTAAGAGAAAAGTGTCAATGTATGTTTCTTAGAAATCGCACGCTCGTATACCGAATGTCGAATTTCAAAAGAATAAAATAGCTATTTTTCACTAGCTAATTGAGGTACCGTCTGTAAGCCCTAAGTTAAGCAGGACATATAAACTTGTATAAATAAAATAGGAAGACTTTTACTACTTGAAGTTTTCCCATTAAGCCATTTGTAACTACAAGCTAATGTATCTTTCCAGGAATCTTCTCCATTATTTAGGACATAAGTATCATTAGAACCGGACTTAAGTTAACTTGAGAAGTATTCCATTGGTTCAAGTGGGCACAAATTTTCCTACTCTACTATTTAAATATAGTTCATTGATAGGAAAAATTTCTGATTGGAATTTCTATGCTATATACTTGCCCTTTCCTTCTCTAATTAAATGTCGAATGCATGCGTACTTGAATTTAGGTTGAAGGATTTTATAATTTTATTAGAACTGGAGAAACAACATTCCAATCTTCCACGTAATTAGCAAAGAAACTTTCACACAAAACTATTACCAATGAATAAATTCCCACATACCCAAATAATCGGGTATAAAATTTTAATTTATTGATGTATTGAAACCTTTTCTTCAATAATCATCATCATCATCCACAGCCCTGTTTCTCCCACTGCTGGGCAAAGGCCTCTCCACGCCATAAACTTCAACAATACGCGGTAATAAAAACGATTTAACAGAACCAGACATCTTAGGAGGCGATAAAGAGGAAAATTTTCACTCGGCGCGTCCCCGTTGCTGTAAAATTCCTCCGGAACGATACGCGGCAGAAAAGTGGCGAGTGCATAATTTTGAAGATTGTTCCAAACGCTTGCGAGCGAAATGTAATTACGTCGGACCTCGTTAGGGCTCTGCTTTGTTCTGTACGTGCACAGTGCTCCTACGCGCCGCCCGCCATTGTTCTGACCGTTTAAATCACTAGCTGAGGAGCGAATTGAGGGCGAAAATTGTTTTAAGCCTAGCAAACTAGACTTAAATTTTTTGCATACACTTTACTCGTTTATTGCAAAAGTGTTGTGAAAATTTTATAAATGTTAGCAGCACTTCAGTATATAAAAGTAATTGATAATCATCCATATCTTGCTAACTGACGCAGGATTTATACAGAGTAATTGACCGATCCAGTTGATGTATGGCATCGAGTGAAACTGCTAAATGTGTCGACGAGTGTTGAAAACACATCCGTTATATATTTGGCTATATTTATAGAATAAAGTGTATCAAGTCTATTGTATATGTCTTTATTACATAGTATTAATATTAAACAAAATGTCTTCCCGTTCTTTAACGCTTGGATCTAAAGTTAACTATCCAATGAACAGCGGTTTTCACCAGTAAACAGAGTGATTCGAGAGGTAGGTTTATAGGTATAATACATGCGTTTTTAGCTACAATGCATCCGTAAATAGCCGTATCGGGTCGCTAGTTATCGTTACAACGATTTCTTGTGGTTTTCTTTCGGTAAAATGTTAGAGGTGGTGTACCTATTAGCATTAGTAAAAATATTTTAAAATGTTATGAGCATTTGAAAACTTAACATTACTAATGAAATCTCCCCAACGCACCTACGAGTACATACGAGTTCGTTAGAATAATTAAGGCTAAAGACATTGGGTCAGTGCACGGTGGCATCGTCAAATATGGAATCTGTACGGGTGTGTCTGTCAGTTTGAAATATTGTCCATAAATTCCATTCTATTCGATTCACGAATACAAATATCTCAAGAGTCTGGAAAATCTTTGTGATCAGTAGCAATATTGTGCGTAATATATAACTTTATTTTCAGCTACTTATGTAATAAAGATAAATAGAATATTTATAAAGAAAAGATTAATAACATTAATGCGAGTCAAATTTGTAAAAGAAGAGAAGATTATGAGAAAATCGATCTTTAAAATGAAATTCGTCTAAATTTCAGGTAGAGAAATAGTTTCAGCGTGAATGTTAAAATTTCAACATCGCCTTACATTAGCATGAATTATCCTAAATTAGCATCGTTGCATGCTGCTGTCCGACATTCAAATTAGCTGAGTTTCTCCGAGCATCGCGGATAGAATTCTATTAAAAATATTTTTTCCACAACATATTTCACTGCTAGCTCTGCGTCCTACGAAAATATTTAAAGTTCAAATTTGTTAAATGGATGCTCGCTGTTATTACATAATAATTTTCTTACAATGTATGTATGTCAAGGCATATGAGCATTTTTAGGGTTCTCTAGGACACGAGTCCGTGTCTAGCTTCTACAATTATAAACAGAAATACATACAATTTGGTACAGTTATGTATTGCGTATAGATTTTATTTTTGGCATCATAAAATAATAATATTTTACTTTTTAGGAATGGCTCCCATATATGTAAAGAAAGCTTTTTTTTTTCATTCAACCCTATCGCGTGTCGCTTAAATAGCTTTTATCAAATAAAGACAAGGTTTTATACACAGCTTTTTTATTATGGATATCTTCATCTTCTTTCTAGAGTTATCCTGGTCCAGTACCAGGGCCCGTTTAGATCGCAGAGGATGTGGCTGTGCGAGCGGTTGCCATCTGATGTCATTCTCGATCTCTACAACTTACGACAAATATCACAAAGTGACGTTAATCGATTCCCACTATTTTACGTGCCTTCCGAAACACGATTGATGTCGGTGGTCAAATATAAACCAGTGACCTACTATGGTCACCCTCCTATCACCCGGTGGCAGCAAGAGCTACTGCCATGTTTCTAACAGAACACTGTTATTCCAGGCGGAGATATGGTCGGTGTTCATCGCCATCCTTCGCAAGAGCGTCCGCAACCTGCAGGCGTGTACCGACGTAGGGCTCATCCACCACGTGCTGCAGAGGCTGCCGCGAGCGGAGACGGTCGTCGCTGGTCAGTATACCACTACTTTTTCTTGTACTTTTAACTATCAGGGTCCGCTTTCTGTAACATTCTCTTCGAGTTTCCACGATCTATTCAACTTGTATATAGGTATAGATTTTATATTTCTTTACTAAGAAGGTTATCTCATTTTGTTGTCTTTAAGAAGGTAACGGATATCGCCTTTTTATTTAAGTATTAGGCAAGATCAAAACATCACAAACACCTTTGAGGAGGTCGTGGCCTAATCAGTGGTCGGCATTTGAGTTGATCGCTAAGTTAAGTTGCTCTGGCTGCGACCGGGTATTAGTCAGGATTAGGCTTAGGAAAGCAACAAATCATACAGTTGTCATTTGTAAAAAATAGCTGAAAAAAGCGTCCAATGTTCGGGCTATAAATAAAAACTCGGAGAACACCTCACAGGATTTCATATTTTAATCCCCGCTGGGAGGGCGTAAATTTCGTTCGATTCTTCGATTGCGGGTTTGAATCAGGTAGTGAATTGAATTTTACAACTGAACTGTAAACACTTAATATTCGTTTTCGGAATTTATATAACTTTTTCGTTAAAATAAGACTCATATTTATTGGCAATAATTTAATTTTTTTTATATTGCCAAAGGCAAACGAGCAGGCGGTTCATCATTCAAGTAACTATCGACTGACAGAAGATTGACAGAAACAGGTCTATTACCAGAATTCGCGTAGGTTGCAGAGGATGTGGCTGTGGGGCAAGTTAAAATGACCGAATGCCATCTGACGTCATCCTCGGAACCCCCATAATATCTACAACCTTATGACTTAGATCACTAAGTGACATTAATCGGATTCCACTGTTTTAACTTCCGAAACACGGTAGAGATCGGATATCAAATATAAACCAGTCCTAGAATGAGGTCACTGATCTGTCACCCCGTCGCAGCAAGAGCAACTTAACATAGCGATTGACTCAAATGCCGACCACTGAATAGGCCACCTCTTTTCTAATATAGTGAAACCTTAAATAAATGTGCATATATAAGAGAAATTTATAAAAATCCGTATTCTCGGAAGACCGGGGAGTATTTTTCAAGTGGAATTTAAAATATTTTTAGGCGAGTAGACGCCCAATGGGCCGTCCTGTCGTTCCCGTCAGCCTCACTGGAATTCATTACCCTGGAAATTTGTTTGCGATATGAAATTCCTAAGACGTCCCGACGACTCCCATTATGCTGACCGGTTTTTTTAACCGGCTACAGAAAAGTTGGTTATACAATTTCACAATTTTGTGTTGCAATATAAAATTAACTAATTGTTTCTTGCGAGCCCTGAGGACTCCTTAATCTGACCTTACCAAAAAACCCGTTATTTGCGGATTTATACAAACTAAAACTACCTCCCTGCCATATTCCATATTTATACGTAGCGCAATTTTTTACATTTCGTGATAGGTTACTTTAGTTTTTATGAACATAGATAAGCATAAAATATAGTTAGAAAAAATCCAAACTAAAACTTCAAAAGCATTTTTAAAGTAGTGCTAGGCTTTGGGATCCGCAGATCGGTGGTGTACAAGTGCCATCAAGTGATTTAACCCGAGCTTAGCTAGAATTTCAGTCCACCTTCATGCCTCAACATTAAAGCAAAAACATGCAAACGAAGAACTAGACCACTACATAAGAAATTAAGAAGTAAAAGTACCATAAACAATTCTGCAAACCACGTCAACTTAAATGCGTACTATCAGCTCTACATAGATGGAATGCCTCCCTTAAGACAGTCAAAGAAGGAGCACAGAAGGAAATAAAGAAAAACTATATCAAAAAGGCCATCAGAATAAATATAGCAGTATATACCATTCTATCATCTACATGGACGAAAAGCAATCCATAAGATAAATTGTCCAGTTTATTGAAAGCCCCTGGATGGCAATGGTGCGAGATGTGTGTTTGTAGATCAAGGTTACCAGCAATGGATATCATTAGGGTAAAGGATGATAAACAATCGGATATATCTTAAAGCAATTCGAAAAGCAAATATCTGTCAATGCTATGGTTCTTTAATTTTGCTTCTTTAATCTTGCCTCTACAACGCGGTAGATCCATCAGCCGCACGGTGAATCCACGGTACCCGGACGCGCCGGCCCAATTCGGCTACAAGCATGGTGCTACCTTTAATTCTATTAATAGATAGGGGTGCTGGGTCCATCGCGTTGCAGAGGAAGGAACCATAGTAGTGCCCGGGACTTGTGACCCAGGTTGTGTTGTAGGTTTAAGAGCGCGCAATTTATAGTGATCACTAACACTCACCTTCACTGCCAGTGTTCTCTCCCCTGCCCAGCCAAATCTGGTACGATCCTACTAGTGCGGCTTTAGATGTCCTTTCTAGTAATGAACTTATGATAGTTCATGTTATGTAATTAATTGTTTTTAATGTAATTAAACGCAAAACTTAAGCGAAATTAGGAAAAGATAATAGCAAACATCTATCGGACGTAAAGTGCGGAAAATTAAATAGAAAATGTCATTTTTCAAATTTTCTTGGAAATAAAATTTAGTTACATTGAACATTTTCTTGCTACGATAAAAATAACTCACGTTCTTCAGAAAATAAGAACAATATTTCACCACTACATTACAATATACACACGCACATTCACATGTCACATCATTGAATTAATTTTATCGATGAAATAAGACTTTAATGATCATGCTGATATAAATATTGATGTATGAGATACGTAAAATAAAGATAAAACAAGACAATACACTTTTTATGTGTCATCCAAATGGATTAACACATATTTATAAGTGACTAACCAAATAGAACTTCTAGGTGTACCGAAAAAGTAAACATTACCATTAAATAATAAGGTATAAAAAACTTAAACACCATATGTATAAAATGCTGTAAGCGTTATGTGAACGCTTTAAGCAAAAAAATTTAGCAAGTTTCTTCGCCTATGGTACAAGTGTTAGTTATGCAGATAGCTAAATTATCTTTATCGATAATGATCTAAGCCAATTTTATAGGTATTCGGAATTCTATCAAACTTTATTCAAAAATGTATTTATATATTGCCAGCATCTTATATACAACTTGCTAGCAAACATCTTAAAGTGCAGTCATTTGGACTGAAAACTTGGACTAAATCAAACATCACACGGGGTTCAGTACATACTTTGAGCACATGAGGCTTTTAAATTTTTAGTCTGGTTAATTTAGCTGCGACATGATATGCAGTTGACCTATTATGTTAAGTGATATTAATCAAAAGTTAATAATGTCCTCGGCAACCAGTTATACTGCATAACTGGAGCGCCAGGATATCTGCTCATGGGTACGACGGCCATTTACCACACCATATTACCTCGATTGATCGCTTACCCTACTGTATAATAAGCATAACTTATTTCAATAATACCATATTCACCCTTATTTGGTACTCAACGGAGTACCAAATAAGGGTGCGTTGCGTGTGAATTTTTCCAATTCACAATATACTGGTGAAACGTCACCATTATATTGTGAATTGGAAAAAATACAGATTTACCAAACGCATAAATTCCAAGAACACGGTTCGTTAGCTCATCGCTGAAGCGTTTTATTTCACAAAATTTTTACTTTCCAACTTATATTCTAAACTTGCTACTTCTATATTTTTCTATAACCATTATCCATTTCACTCTCTATCGCTCTATTTGTATATAACCTTTATCTAGTTATCGGCTTCTATGAACGCGCTAATCTACATTTTGAGCCCGTGCTACAAATATAGATTAGCGCGTTCACAAAAACTAACAAACTACAATGACTAAAAAGATATATCTTAGTAAAATATAACACAAGGCATGATAAATTTCCTAAGATATAAGAGACTACGTGGCTTGGAATTCGTATTCCTCTAATTGTCTAATATAGAATTCAAGTCCTTGTTACGACTTCGTTAACCGATTAGAAAAATTGGATGATGAAGCATGGATTTAAAGTTAAGACCACATAGCTGACTCTATATTTGGCAGATCTACTTAACAAACTTCCTAAAAAATAGATTATGGTTATATAATACCATTAAGGGGACCTTTTAAAACTGTTGTCGGTATTTTGAAAATTAACGACGTGTGAACGAACAAACTTACCATGTAAAAACACGCTTATTCGTAAGGCGTATTATACAGTCGAAGACTATATAAAAGATAAAGCTGCTTGGAACTGAGATGCTCCAATTTTGCACTTCCTAGTAACATGCAAAAATATGATTTAAACTCGGCTTTGTAAGAACTATTTTTAAAAGTGGCCAACGAGTTTCTTTTTGATTCTTCTCGTGGCTCGACTCGTGCGAATCTGTGGTAGATTTTAAAATTTTTGACAATTCAAAAGAGCTTGTAAAAATCTACTTTACTTATTTTTCTGTGTGTGCATGTATTTGTGAATGTGCTTACACATCTGCATTAGAAGGCTCCTACATTTTTCGTCATCATAGCGCATAGGGTAACTATATTACGTCAAATGTATTAAATATTTATATAAGTATACTTTCATGTAACGAATAATATGTATATTGTCAGCGTGCTTAGTAAAATATTAAAAAAAAAAATTCAACGCCCTCGAAGGACCATCAATAATGGTCCTTCGAGCCGGATATACCGCATCGCAGCCGTAAAGCCTCGGGCACATTTCGGACGCTTCACCCGCCAGCTATTTCGATAGTAGAATAGCTAGTCACATCAAATATATAGCTGCTATCTCATGTTTAATATACAGTAGTAAGAACCAGTCTAATCCCTAAGCTATATTTATTCTAGAGTGAAAAATGGCCGTTAGTTATACCCCTAAAGCTTCATTTATGACTAAGACCGCAGACACGTTATCCTGTTGTGAAATATTTGAGTACATGATTTACTATGTAAATTACTGCGAGAATATTTCTAGCTTTTTTACTGTCGACTAATAGGAATCCGCAACTTTACTCGCGTTTCTTGCATACAATAATAAATATATCTTTTTGAAAGACGTTGAAAATTATTCGTCGATGGAAATCTATACTATATATGAAGCTGAAGAGTTTGTCTGTTTAAACGTGCTTATCTTAAGAACGACTGATCTGATTTGAAAAATTACTTCAGTCTTAGATAGCCCATTTATCGAGGAAGATGCTATATATTGTCACGCTAAAATTGAATCTATTTTTTTATCTATCTTACGCAGACGAAGTCGCGGGCTTTAGTAATAAAATACAACTTGCGCCAAAAAAATAAACTGGAATATATTTTTTGTAAAAACATGTGATCGAATAAATGAATTCTGTTATAAAAAAATGTGAGCCATCAGAAATATTATTAAACGCATGCGTAACAAATTGAACGAGAAATAATAATTTGGAAGGATTTTATGGAAATAAAAAATTCAGCCGGTCGTCTGTTCGTAGCAAAGTCAGCGTAAATCTGACAGTGCCTCGTTAAAATAATATCGAAAGGCTATATGAGGAGTGGCATTTTAAATTTCAAATATAAAGGTTTTTACACTAGAGTTTCAATTAGTTTTTTGATGTAACTGACGATTTTTTGCTAGCTTCGTTTGTATATATATCTCGTTTAACATCAGTTAAAAATGATTAATACATCAATGTTTGGTGATAACAAAAATTTACCCGAATGAGTTTTTTGTTGGCTCTTCTCAAACTAGGGCGCGAGGAACTCTCATTGACTTATCTCTAAGTCGAATATATTATCACAACAATATAACAAACTCTTCTTCTTCCTCGCCTCATCCCGGTCTAGTACCAGTGTCCGCTTTGATTGCAGAGGATGAGGCTGTGGGGTGAGTTAAGATAACCGATTGCCATCTGACGTCAACCTCGGAACCCCCACGATCTTTACAACCTTACGACTAATATCACAAAGTGACATTAATCGGGTCCCACTGTTTTACGTGTTACATTAAAAACAATTATATACAGGTTGACTGGTGAGACACTTACGATACTCGAGGACCTGATATGTGATGATTGTATATGACGAAAAAAATTAACGTTAAATGTCAACATTAATTAATTACTACGTGTGATTACGAGAAAGTTGTCTAATTATTTAGGGAACGCATGGACATACACTAGCGTAACCGCACTACGATGACCCGTTTTCCCTTCATACTTTAGTCCAGCCCTGTCTTAAACGGGCAAAAATACTAAGGCACCTATTTCACTCATACCGACGACCGATACAGAATCACTAGTTTGTTTAATAAGTGTAGCCAAAAGGAACTGAATTATAATTTTATTTATTATTGATATCGCGTTTAATTTCGCCTGACAGCCGTCATTAAATCTTTTTTACAACTGGCCAGTTTTTTTACGCTGAGAAATGAATTACGGACTCACTTTTTCTAACGCAAGTTAACTACACGTAAGGCCACACTTCGTCTAATTTTATGGAAATTTGGTCAAAAAATAAGTACCCTTATTACATAATTATAACGAGAATCGAGCGCTGAGTACTATACTTAAGTACTCTAGATGTCTCACCAGTTACCAGTCACTGTATACTGAATGGTACCTCACCAAATAATATAATATATAAAATTCTCGTATCACAGTGTGTGTGTCTCGTGTCACACTCCACCTAAACGGCTTGACTAGACCAATACTTATGCAAATGTTTGTGCATATTTGGTAGGTCTGACAAACCATTTTAAGTCCCTAAGTTTAATTTTACGCAGACGAATTCGTGGGAAGCCACTAGTATTCATTTATTTTACACAAAAACATTTTTGATCAAAAAAAGTTTTCGTGTCAGCCCCTATGCACGCTAATAAGTTTTACTCCTAGCTTAATGTGTAAAATTTGACATTACTCCTCACATTTCTTCTTTTCTTCTTTATCTTTCTTCTTCTTCTTTTTAACCCGGGCATGAAAATCGATTCAAAGCTCCGAAAATACAATCAAAATCGTTTATAATTATGATATCACATAGACAAGTATGCTAACCTATATTCCCCTTAAAAATTATTAGCATAATAACACAATTAAAATGTGATAGGAAATAAATGACAGTAAAAACGGTTGATAATTACGTTTCTGACTGCAGACACGCAATGAGTAATGACTCAATTGTTCAAAGAAATAAATTGAGCCTTGACTGAGGCCCGCGTTAAACAAAACATAAAACTTAAATTGATCGGGCCTATATACAACAATCATATTGGATTGTTTACTACCGGGTGCTAGACGTTACTCGGGTTACGAGAGTTCGCTCGTAAAGTTTTAATTGCTATATTATAATCATGCTTAAAATAAGTTGTATTTAATTCGACCGGATGGTTGAAGACCCAACACGATCTCAATCGGTGATCATTAAGTCAGCACGTGCGATAATTATAAGTATTTGAGTAATATTGTATTTCTGGACACTTGGAGTACAAAATTCAGCATAGGATAGCCGCAGCATGCTTAAAGTGGAGGGAAGTGACTGGTGTGACATGCGATAGAAGGATGCCCGTCAAACTCAAAGGTTTAGCCTATAAGACAATACGACCAGTCCTTATGTATGGCAGTGAAACATGGGCCATAACCAAGAAGCATGTCCATACCGATTAAGTTGCCGAGTTGAAGATGCTCAGGTGGATGTGCAAGCTCGATAAAATTCGCAATGAGTATGTGCGAGGAAGGCTGGGGGTACGCGATATCGTTGACAAGATGCAGGAATCTCAGCTGCGATTGTATGGATATGTGAAAAGGAGACCATCAGACTACGTTGGGAATCGGGCACTACAGCTTTCTGTCCCAGGTCGAAGATCCAGAGGCACCAAGAGAGTGCTTTACACTTTTGGATGACAGTTCCTACTTAAAGAAAATTCTGCTAAGTGTTCATATTAGAAATTAACGTAATGTATCACAAGCAAAAATGAGCCTTTTAACTAATTGACGTGCAAACGGCATTCAACCTCAGCGTGGCAAACGACTTTCTTGGTCGACTATACTACAGGGAACTTTCCAGCTTAAGCGGACAAAGAACATAGAAACGGCAAGTAAATGTAAGGCCGCATCTTAAGCGCTGCCTCTTTTCCTATATTATAAAATTCTATACTAGCTAGTTAGCATAATCAATCACAGTTTACAATTCTGTAAAAAGTCATTTTAGTTACCTATTTTAATAAAACCTATTCCGGGTTAATAAAGTGTTACCTATACATGTAAATTAAATCAAAGTGTGCGTCAGCGTCGTCGGTACGAAAATATACCGTATGTACACGTACATAGCGTTGAAAATAGAACATTACTAGTATGACCGACGCTTAAAAAGCGCCAACGCCGAGATTTAACGTAACGCTTTTTTAACTCACGTGCGAATGAGGGCTTAGGGTTAACACATAGATCAATTAATTAAGATGTTTAGGCGCGACCTGAAAATGAGTACATATTAAAAAAGAATTCTCGCTTTCCTTCATATCTTGTAGTATGTCAAATTATTACCACTTAATCATGTAACAAATGATGAATTATGTAATCAATAAATCAACGCCATTTATCGGGACAATTTATCAGTGCTTACTGCTCTTGCATTTAATTAGGACCTAATATGGCACAATGATAAATAGGCTAATTTCTTATTCAAATGTATTTGTCAAAGTATGAACGTCTTCTTCCGTTTTTTTCAGACTGATATATCCTGATTTTTTTTAATAGATTTTTGCATGTCCAACGGCTAGTAAAGATTCTGCCTAAAATATTTGGCCCTGTAAAGAGCGAAGATGGCAACTTCCGAGTACGAAAGATCTCGAAAATCAAGGATCTTTTTGCCAATCTCTACATTATTGGAGAGATCAAAGCACATCGTCTGAGTTGGCTCAGTCATGTCGAAAGATTGTGTGACGATCGCGGCATCAAGAAGATCTTGGAGAATGTTGGACGACTTGTTGGGCGTCCCAGGTATGGAAACTGGCAAGAGATAGCGCAGATCGAGACGTGGCGTAGAATTCTGTCGGAAGTCAATTAAACTCATTTTGGATTGTTGAGCCGCTCCAGTAAGTAAATGATGGCTAGTTAAAACCAGATTTAATTCTAATAATACTATTGTTAGACGCATAATGCAATTGGTTATAGCTTATAAATATGTAGGTACAGATGATCCTTTTTAATTAGTTTGACGTCTAGATTTTCCAATAGCTCATCAAGGTAATATAGAGTGCAGGCATACCAAGGAAACGTATATGTAAACCTATTTGGGCTGCATTGCTCGCACAGATGCCCCTTAGACGTAACGTACGCCTGGCAAAAGGTGTATGACCGTATTTACTCATCCAGCAAGGCAATGTGGTCTCTGCCACTCGAGAGCTACACCGGAGCTGCCGTACCTTCTTGTCTGCGCTAGACGCTATACCTAATATTCACCCAGGCTGAAAAATCGAAGTTGAGCGACGGAGGGTACGGTGGGGGAGAAGGGTCTCGCATCCTTCCAGTCCACGAGTCGTAGGGTTTCTGCTTCGAACGGGTCATCATCATCCATTGCGTGCAGAAGAAGATGTCCATCCACGATAGCGTTTCGCATGCGGTAGTCGCAATATCTCGTCACACGAAGGAGTGCGTCTACTACACCGACGACGCGGACAATGCAGTAGGTGGCTTTGTGAAGAAATGATTGCCGCGAGCAAGTATGGTGTAGTGGAATGCCATTATTTTATCATTAATTTATCGGAATAGAGACTACGCGAATTTAATTCATGTATAGACGACCAAGAAAGTGCTTTACCGCTATGGATGACAGCTCTTAGTTAAAGAAAAGTTTGCTTAGGGTTATTGTTAGAATTTAACGTAATGCATGACAAGCAAAAATAAGTCTTCTAACTAAGTGACGTGCAAACGACATTCGACCTTAGCGTGGCAAACCAATTCCTTGGTCGACTATACACGTAATAATATAAGGCGTCCTGTTCTAACGACTTCGCACATGGTAGCCCCAGCGCAGACCTATAATCAAGGCGGATTTCTCCAGCCATTACTGATCATAATTGCTTACCGACCACTGTGCGTTCTTAAAATCATTAGCTTCAGCCAGACGACAAAATCTGACTGATTTTTTTTTTTAAGTTTCGTATTTTTAACGTGTGTTTACGTCTTCTTCCTTACAGACTAAAATGTCCACTACTCGATGTTGAGTGATCTTTTTAGACGTCTCCAAACATTGATCTCGTTATCTTTACATTGTCTCTTTTCACGCTTAGTAGGTACTGTAATTTTATTCCACATTATAGGAAAACGCGTTGTAGGATTATTCTCGTACAATGCGCTTGCACGGTCCCGAATGCGCTTATTAGTATATTTATTATAATATTATATATTAAAGAATAATATTCATGCGTTATGATACTAAAGTGTTATAGGGGGAATTTTTAGTATAACTAAAGTTAATTATAATAGTGTAGAGTCAGAGATTGAATATTCTCTCTGCTCACCTCTATGGTGAGCAGAGAGAATATTCAATCCTAAAAACCCTCCTAGATTCATCGGATTGATTGAGCGAATGAATGAACGAACGAATGAATGAATATGCCTTACTGTACTACAACACAATGTACATAAAATATTGATTTACAAATATTATTAAACCTCTTTAGTAGAAGTTTTATTAAGCGTCCTCTGTTGGACATTGGCTTGCCTCCTTAGATTTCCACCAAGATCGATCTTTGTCTACCGCCATCTAGCGGCTTCCCGTCATACCCTTCGTTTAAATAGTCTGTCACCATATGGTAGACGTATTGACAGCTAAACATTTTGCTAGCAACGCAGATTATATCGATGAAAATTTCCGAACGCCTAATTTTTCAACATAGCAGCTAAAAGCTTCTGATTTCCGCATTTTCTAAGTGAAAATTCCCGATTTTGCGTTGCTAACGATACAAAGCTAGATAGGAATTTTCTTTGACAGTTCCTAATCTTATGTACATACGAAAGTTCCATTTTTGATCAAATCTAATAATTTCCTACCTTTGGTTTTGTTTTCACGTCTTCCTTAATTAATTTCTTTTATCCATTCTATACATCTAGACACATAAATAATATTGAAGTGTCTGTTTGTACTTTTTTTTATTATTGCATATCTATACTAATATATAAAGCTGAAGAGTTTCTTTGTTTGCTTAAACGCGTTAATATCAGGAACTACCGGCCCGATTTGAAAAATTCTTTTAGTTTTAGACAGCCCATTTATCGAGGAAGGCTAAAGGCTTATCTATCTAGCTATTATCACGCTATGATTGAATCTTTTATTTTTACCTAATTTTAAGCGGATGCGGTCGCGCCCACTGCTAGTGACTTATACGACAAAAACAGACAAAAAAACATTTTTTTTTTGTCTGTCATGTTCCGGATAATTTACGAAATTACTGGAACAATTTTGACTTTCTAATAAACCTAACTGGCAGGTAGCTGATGTCACAAGGAGTAATAATATTAATTATTTATTTGTTATAATATTTCAATTGACAAAAAGGATTTTTACAATAAATAATTAAGAGGTAATACAGGCTACTTCAGTTTTAGAAAAAATGTTTAGATACTATTCTAACAAGCAAAGTGGTTTGTTACTTCAAAATGGTTTGATACTATTCTACCAACCAAAGTGGTTTATTATTTCAAAGGGTTTGATACTATTCAACCGAACAAAGTGGTTTGATACTTCAAAGTGGTTTGCTATTATTATTGAAGTTCAAAACTAGTGTTCGTGCAAAGCTAAAGCCTTAAACACGATGTTGCTAATTCAAGACAGTTAACAAAGTGGATTCGCATGCGATAAACTTTACAGTGAACAAAAATCCATCGCAATAAATAGTTTTTACGGTTTTTATGCTTTTTAATTAACAACCTCTTCTTTTTCCTAGCGTTATCCTGGTCTAGTAATAGGGTATGCTTAGACATGTGGCAAGATAAGTTTGCCACCTACGTCTAACGTCATCCCCGGGACCCCCACAAACTCACGACTAATATCACTAACACATGTCACATTAATCGGTTTTACGTGCTTCCTGACACACACAGGTAGTTGCATATTTGAAAATCAGTATTAGAATTTGTTTCCATTTATCGCCCAACCTCGGTGAGAACTGCTTAAACCTAGTGATTGATTCAACTGCCGGTCCCTGATTAAGCTACTTCCTCCTCTCTCTAATTTTTTAATTGACTGTTTTCTTTTAATAAATAACAAGAGGCAGGCAGTTCACCTGAATGACTTTGACTTGAACTGCACTACCAGGCAGCCAGTGCCTTGACTTCCAGTTAAGCATCTTTAAAGGCTTATATTAAGGAGTGGGCACAACAATAAGCCAGCGGGTCGGAATTCGAATCCAGTGCCTTACACATTTTATACAGCAATAACATTGAGCTATTAAGGTCTTGAAATCAATGGATAGCCCATTTCAGGTCAGTAAATTCCTATGCAAAGTCATCCATTCATATTATTGCAGTGCATTTTGGCATCAACGTGAAAGCTTTAAACTCTATCTCATCGGAGCCGATTTGACCGTTGCTTCTATCTGTCAGTTTGATATATTGGCCAGAAGTAATGGGATTGATGCAAAATAACATATTGTCATACAATAAGCACAGAAGTTTAAAAGGGGTTTGATTTTGAGATCCCTTAAGTTCTTCAGGACCTTTTAGGAAAGAAGCAAACGTACCTGCTACGCTACTAGGCTCGCAAATATGTTGCGGAACATATTTGCGAACCTGGTAGCGGAGTTCGTCAGTAGTCATACATATGTCTGGCGGAGATGTGGTAGATTGCAAGAACTTTCCCACGTCTTTGCCGCGTAGTGGTAAAGAGGAACCACCATGGGGTTCTAGTTGGTTGGAGTCCGACATAATCCACGGTCGGCTCTTGTGGCGGAAGGGTACTCGTACCGGGTTTCTCCACGTAAAAAAAGTCATATATATGTACGAGGATGTAGTTTAGTAAAGCACAGTCTATTAGCAACCTTAGAGACGTTTGAGAAATAACTTTTTACACCATCAACATGACGAAGACTAATGGAAGGATATCATTATAGGATGATATCAGATCGGAAATGGTTTGGGAAGGTAACACGGGCAGTGAAGGTGAGTATTGGTGGCCACCTCAAAAGGATCTTTTAAACCTAACCCTGGGTTGCAAGTCTCGGGCGCTGCCTTGGTTGCTTCCTCTGCAATTCGATGAACTCAATACCTGCATGGTCCATCCATGCAGTATTGCTAAGAAATTCGTTTCTTATAGATTTTAACTTCGAATGCTGTGACATGGAAGGTGACAAAGGTACTAAACCACTATTATTGAAGTACGCCCATTGATGAGCCTTCACCCATCCTGATGATAATAAAAAAGAAATCAATGTACAAAATATATTTAGTACCAATAAAACCTTAATTGTTAAATAAATTATTTACAAACAATGTCGTTGTACAGAGAAATAAAAGTTTGTAAATATCTTTAAATAAGTATATAGTACGCAAATATTAAGACGATTCGATAGAGGGCATTCGACTAGAGGGCAACCTGTAGTTAAAAGTAACTCACGTATATAACAGTACATACAACGCAGCCATGATCTATAAAATGTGTCAAACGTATTGTTATTATTTTACTGTACCATTCAATATATCAAAGAATCTTTTCATATACCGTCTAAAGCCTTGGTTTATTGATCGCATCGCACACTGCTGCGTTGTGCGGTTCCAAGGCAGCGTCACGAACGCAGCATTTGCCTTCTTTGCAAGGCAGCCGCCATTTGATTTTGGGGCAGCTACCAAAGTTTACGTATCAACATGTATAATATTTTGTAAATTAGTGCTTTGCTCGAGGTCGAGAAAGAAGATGAATTTCTACTGATTCTATGAAGACAAAGAAACAGTCCGATAAACATGTTTTTATAATGGAAGACTGAAGGGTGTTACGAAACTTTAATAAAAGACATTTATTTGATAATGAAGAAATTTTCATGGGTTACTTCCGGGTTCCAAGCAAATTTTTCACAAGATTGATTGTACTATATTATCCTCGAAGTAGGCCATTTCTCAATCCGCGACGCACACCTTAGCGAATGGACAAAAACAACGTCGTGTAGTGCGGCGTACCCGCTTTCCATTCCACGAGCGTGTCGTTCGCCGCTGACGCAGACTACGATGAAGCTAAAGACCATTCTTGACGTTCTCCATATGCTTATGAGTCCAACGCCGCAAGCCGCACAACGCAGCGATGTGCGGCACGATCAAGAGAGCAAGACTTAAGACATACTAATAAGAACTACCGCACAGGTTTATACTTAACTCAAATTACGTAATAACAATGACGTCACTGCAGCGGACATGAACGGTTCTAAAGTGACATTTATTTCGTTAGTCGTGTGACATATATTAAGGACACATGTGTCGCCGTCAACACGTCATGTCGCCACTTAATTGCCATCGGTGTTCTGAAAGCGGTAAAACAATTTTGATTTAAAAAACTATTTCAATTCTCTTTCAAACAACACACACGCCATTCTATGGTAGGTGTGCAACGTAATAATTGTGGTATAGGTGACAACCGACTTATATTGATATTTTCAAGTGTAATACTAGCTTCGTCCGCGTAAAATTAGGAAAAAATATATATTCAATTTTATGCGTCATGTTATATAGCCTATAGCCTTCCTCGATAAATGAGCTATCTAATACTGAATGAATTTCTCAAATCAGACCAGTAGTTCCTGAGATTAGCGCGTTCAAACAAACAAACTCTTCAGCTTTATATACTACTATAAACTAAATTTTCGCATGTCCATTGAGCAAGTATTACTAAATCCTTTCTGAAAAACATAATTAAGCTTTTGTGTTAAAAAACACGAAAAATAGCCAAGCGGGATCGAGTTTTCACCTAGCATTTTCCGGATTTCATAGCATTTAACTATGATGGCTGAAGAATGGTTTTGATAACGCTATCAGACATAATGTTATGATATCATGTCAAGTTTAAGTATTATTATGTCACTCCAGTAGCCGTAACTGGTTCTGACGTGAAACACGGTACGTGCTATCACATAAGGACATCGCTGTCAATATGTCACGCTGTGATTTAATTGGCGTCAATGACATCACTGTATGGTCGTAAAATTATAAAAGATTAGTTAATATAACATAATGTTAGAGATTAATATATATTATTTGACTGGCCCGTTGGCGCAGTGGGCAGTGACCCTGCCTACCGCTCCGGGGTTTGTAGGTTCGATTCCCACCTCCAGTCTGGGTGTATTATACATGTATTATATATGTATTTTCAGAGATTAGTTACAATATCGTATATCAAAAACGAATTTTTGTGCGCATAATTTCCATGCGCCGGCTAGTTCTCTGGCTATGGGAGATTTGAAATGCGGAAGCAGAGCGGCTGGCGGTCGATGGGGTAAGCGACTAACAGCGCTGATATTTAATAATAAGAGAACCAACGTTCAGATAGGACAACGTCCGCCGGGTCTACTAGTACTTTATATACTTATATGAAAAAAAGATAATTAAAGGTTATTTACTTAAAAATATATGTTTTTCTGTGCACGCTAATAACAATTGGAACGTCGACGACTGGAGTCTAAGAGGCAAAACTCAAAGACATACCGCCGCGTCTGGAGCAGCCGCTCCGTTCTTCCATAGAGGGAACGGAGCGGCCGGCCCTACGTCAGTGTCCTCATATTTGATGGATCTTTGTGCGTGTACAAGGAATTGGTCATCGCATGACAATTACTAAGACTTTTTAAAAGTTGGCTTACAAGGAGCTCGACCTTTCATGGTTCATCCACCTTATTCTCAGCATTTCATTAGCGCTGTAGTATAAGCTGTATTTAAAGTTCATACTTGTCACCTCTATTTAGGGCTGCCCAATCCTCGGTCATAAGTTGGTGATACTTTAGCATAGGATACCATCAATTAGTTGAGGAACTCTTACCCGAGGAAGTCGCGCGACTCTATTGAGTCCCATGACATGTTCCGCGGGTGTAAGCGGCAGCGTCACCTGGCGGTTGGGTGCATCGCGTCTTCTCTCTCGCACACCTCGGAAACTTCCTATAATAGAAAGAGTACGTCAACGCATCTATATTTCGTCCACTAATGTATCATATCATAATTTTGATGGGCCTGTGAATTGCATATTCTAATACAATATCTAAAGCAAAAACTCAAGTCTGTTTGTTCTGGCTACTGACGAGACTTTAACTGGTAGACAGGCGATTTTAAAGGAATAACATAGGTTACTTTGCTTTTAGCTAACAAAATCACAGAATTTGCGCGGGCGAAGGTAAAAGCTGGTAAAAACTAAGTTGGAAGTTGATCTAAATAGACACAAAATAATTGTATCAATCAAGTAAGAAGCAGAAGAGCTTTACCGGCGATTTCTTATACTTAGACTTTTTTAATGTACAAAAGGCATTATAACTTAGGGATGTGCAATTATGCAGAGCGATTGCATTTTGTAAAAAAAAACATAAATACATGTACAAAATAACTCGATTTTGTTTCATTTTTCTTTTAAGCTTTTTCACAGAGTTTCATTCTATTTACAGTGTTAAACATTATAACTTACCAAACTCAAAACGCCTTCAAGTTATAGACCTTGAGGTTCATTTTATTTATTAATTTCTCCATTGATTATTATGGTTCCATGTTCTATAAAAAAAACATTAATGTCAAAAAATGTTTAATATAATCTGTAATATTCTTGGCCATTGCCCTTACAGCACTCTACAAGAATACTGGAAGGCATAGAACTGACAATAACATGATACATAGCCATGGTCAAAATCTATTATCTTTTACAAAATTATCTATTATCTTTTACAATTATCTGTTACAAAAAGTAAACTGAGCAAGTGCGGGTCAGATACGCACACTAAGGTTTTCTACCATAACTTTTTATTCGCAAATTTACGGGCATCAGATTTTTTTCGTCCTTTTTAAAAATTTACGGTTTAAGACAAATTTGATGAACAGAACTCCCTAAAAACGTTTATAAAACCAGCTTATACGCGGTAGAGGTAGGAGCAAGGGGTATACCAGCAAAATACCTATACAACCTACTTAAAGACCTTGGCTTGTCAAGAACTATCATAAGTTCATTACTAGAAAGGACATCTAAAGCCGCACTAGTAGGATCAT
>JANCMC010045436.1:0-24872 GCA_024363005.1 Charaxes varanes
GTTTTTAACAATCTCTTTGCAGTTCGACCATACACTGGGATCCTCCATAATGTATGCTGCAAAGGGTATTTCCGTCTTCATTGTCGTGAACCAGATCGGGGTTGACCTTTTTAACCATTCGATTTTCTTCTCCTCTGCAACGTTGCCGTGTTTAACACGGAAGTATTCAACAACTTTCTTCAATGCCTGTCTTATGTCTGGATGTAAATCGCTCACCAAGGGAGCGTTATTGCTAAACTGATAGAAGATTTTTAGTTTTGAAATGTTGACCGGTTTATCCAAATCAAGATTTTTCGCGTAATCGCTAGATATAACTTTCTGTATTGCCTTTAAATCGACAGCGAATCTGGTCATAGGTCCAACGCCTGCAATGTCAAAAAAATATTGTCAATCTTCTTCTTAGCATTTTATTGGCTAGCACTAAATTGTGTCGGCCCAGGACTTAGCCTCATCAACTGCCTTATCAGTATATTTAGTTATTTCAGTTATTATCAGTCAATAAAATCTATGCATATAAATAAAGTTGAAGGGTCTGTTTAAAACGTCGAATTTTTTTTTTCTTATTAGGATTTGTATAGCTATAGCAAAAATGTAAGTTAAAACATTTTTGGACAAATTTGGACTGGACTTTCACTAGTATACAAAATTTACAAGAGTTAACAAAGGCGAATTTGCTCATAGCTATAGAATTGCTTATAAATAAATAGGGTTCCGCACAAAAAACTAAAAGCCTTAAAAATTTCACAAAATCACTAAATTCATCCGAGCAAAAGGTTACAGCTCGTTACAAATTAATAAGTTAAGTTTATTTATATCTAGTTGCTAAACATAGTAAGCTCCTAAAATGTATGACACAGAAAATTATACAAATGTAATGAATGAGTTAGGAGTTATGAAAGAAAATCAATTTCGATAAGATTTTAAATATATTCATCACAGAAAAGAACAATTTAAAAAAAATATTACTTAAGGCCAAAATATCAACAGACGCTTTATTTCTTTATTACTCTGACTTTTAATATAGTCTCTTTGCGATAAAGATTAGGGTCAATGTCCTTGTAAATTCTAAAGAAACTGCTATTGTATTAGATCCTTACATATGAAATTGGAGTTTTGCTAAACTGGCCAAAGCGCCTTCAAAGATTTTATTTATTCCTGTCTAAATGTTTTTCTTAATAAAAGGATCAATAAACTGCCTTTTAGATGACAAAAGTGCATAGATGGTATATATACTAGTGATCAGTACGTATTAGTAACAAAGTGGCCAGTACGACAAAATGCCAATTTCATGTCTGTAAGGCCCTAATACAAAACATATAAACGTTTATATTGTATACTCACTCAAATATAAATTAATAGAATCCTTCTCGGGATCTGGGTATTGTCCTACGTTAGATACTGCTCTTCTCGTTGGCTTGTGTCCAAAAATACCATTAAAGAAAGCGGGCATACGAATAGAGCCACCAATATCAGAACCTATAATCATTAATATATTCTTATTAATTTACATATCTTATAAATCATTTCAAGAACCTTATAATACTGAAATTTGAAAAAACTCTATTTTTACATGTTCTCGTGGAAATTTTATCTATTTTCCATTATATTTCTATGTGTAGGGGTACGGTATTACAACTAACTAGCAAACAGAAAAAAGTGAAACACTATGAACTCCGATAAAACATGGCCAAGAGCGTGTCAAGATACGCCTACATTGAAGGGTTCCGTATCTGATATGCGATAAACTCATTCGTTAAGTGACTTTCTTTTTTTTTTAATATTAGGAATAATTTTAGGTATGTCTCATATTCCCTTTTCCACTCCTACTAAGCTTAAATTAAAAGCTTGTATTAGGAGTGGGTGCGACCTAAATATCAGTTTCTGCTTTTTAGATATACGAAGGTCTATTATCAGCATTTGGAGACTAATTTATAAAGCGCCCCAGTCGAATTGAATTAGTACATAAAAAACGCGAAAAGTTCATTTAAAAATGATCATAGTTAAAAAGTAGATCAGGGACTTTGCGAAGGCTTGAGAGTATATTATCTGGAGCTAACCGTGAATCACTAGGGAGCGAAGTTAGTGGAAGTTTTTGAAAATATTAATGGCAGTTGCGTCTGTTTTAAAACAAGGTACGTAGTTAAGATGGTACTGCTATAATATGCCAAAGCTACTGTCCGCAGCATATATGACAAAAACTTTAAGGTAATACATGTCAACTAATTAAAATTTTCGTAACGAATATTTTTACTTTACAGTCGTTTAAATTTGATAGGTTACTATTCTCATAAACATACATTTAAGGGTTTTCTTCCAATATTGTATAGACATAAATAATGTGAGTACATAAGGTGGTATATCTTATTAGCTTCTAAAGCGATATTGTTCCAAATTATATCGTCACTCCACCTTAAAAGATTATAACCAAGCGTTAATTTATTCACAAAAATTTGTCTTAGAAGTACGCCGAAAAATTGTGAACTTCACCAGGCTCAAAATAAATTTCCGGGAAGTGAGACATTAAAACTCCGCAGTGGTTTAGGAGGAAATTATCCCAAGCTTGCCGCGAGTGGCTTAAGAGGGAAGTTCGGTGGAAGTTTTTGAAAATATTAGCCGAGTAAATTAAAACCTGCACTGGACCGAAAAGTTGGGAATTTTAAGAGTACTGGTGTGTGATATTGCTGATGAGGGATTTAATGAGGTCGATTCGAGAGCCACTAAGGATTTATTTTGTATATATTAGGGAAGTGATTTCACTTGACGGTTTATAATGTGAAAAGAGAAATTTGTGTATTATGTTTCAGGTGGACGTCGATAATTCACTGTTTTAATTTTTTTTATTTGTAATTATATTGTACATTCATATAATTAATTTGTTATCAACTAGCGGGGCGAAGACATTGTCCTGCGGCCTTCCTGAACGTTGGCTGACCCTTACTATTGAATATCAAAACATAGCGCCATCTATTGGTCGCTTACCCCACCAACCGCTGAACACTGCACCCGCATTTTCTCTGTGATATCTTCTAAGATATTCAGTTTAATGATATGCTGTAAGAGGCAATTTTGATCTCCATAACATTAACAACCTGTTTAGCTTAGTTAATTGGATAATACGGTATTCTTCAAAATAGCTTCGTAAATAGTTTATTATTTTTTTGAAATGTAAAAGATAAAAACGGTTACTGTGACGTAATCCTTAAGAGATAGACACATTCGGTCGCTGATTTTTTATAGATCTTTATAAGATATAGGATTTCGTCGTACATTATTTTGATCTATATCGTAAAAGTTAGCAGGCACACGGAATGTACGCGCACAAAAATATGTCTTTTTTGGACATGACGTAAAAATCATTGAAAATTTCAAGTTTTGTCTACTACTATTACACATATAAATCTTCTTCGTGAATTACACTATCTATTGGTGAAAACCGCATGATAATCCGTTCAGTAGTTTTTAAGTTATCTCGAACAGACAGACAGATGCGACAGAGTAATTTATTGAGGCCTTTAAGGAGGATTGTGCTATAATATAGCCAAATAATTTCAATAATATTTAAAAATCAGACAAACTGAGAACTCCCATTATGGGGTAAAATCACTTGGCTCATATGCGCTAAATACATTATTGAATTTTTTTACTTTCAATACGATATATTCGTATAACATGACGAACCAAATGTGAATAAATGAATAATATCCAATCAGTTTTAAAAGCCTCAACAGCGGATATCAATATATTCTCATCCGCTGAGGCATAATAAGCAACATCGCTTCTTACGAGCGCAATTATGATTATGGTGCTAATAATAATTATTACAATGTGCCTTTCAAAATACGCTTGTTACAAATGGATCATAAGGTTGGTTATACGGAATTTTAATTCCATAAAAAATATTTAGATGTACTGAACAGAGACTTCCATAGAGCGCGTGTACTTTTAAATGGTTATTTAAGTTGATAAATTTCCTCACAGAGTTGCCATGTCCTAAATATTGACATAGACTAAATAATTATGTTTCTTTATGACAAAACACATATACACAAGTTACAAATATTTTATCCAGATATTGGATGAATTCTCTTACTTCGTTTAGTTTAAAAATAATTGCGCACGATTTAACAATATATTAGTTAAATAACAGTTTATGGCAATTGGGTCTATGATCCACATTGACCAATAAACTACAAAATTAAAATCAATTTTTGATAATTTTACGCCGTTTGAATCTGTGAAAAATAAATATTTATTTTACACCTTTGCGGTGACTTACAAATCCTACGATGTATATCTACAATCTACATACGAAACTAATCTCAACGTATCTAACTTTAAGAGCTAAACTTACATAACCATTTAAAATCATACACCAATAGTTATATCCAAAGGAGGCAATAATGTTAGGAACTTACATAATTACGCGTAGTATTATACAAATATATTAATTACTGCGCTTACGTTTCGTAACTGATCACCTTTTATATTTATATATATATAATAATTATTAATATTTAGTGTTTTTTTTTGTGCCATACATAATGTGTAATTATTAATAATGGAGCTATTTACAATCGTTTAGTTATAAATAGTGATAACTATGTACTAAATAAAAGTTATTAATGTTGAACAATAATTTTAGTGTTTATGAATGTATTAATCGTGTATTAGAGATATAGTCGTCTATATTTTTTTCCTTCGTCTAAATTTTATGTATTGAAAAAGAATAATGCCTATTGAACTCAAATATTATATTTTGTTTGGTTGACAATCTTTAGTTGGTGTTTTGGAATGTATTATATATAATTTAACCGTCTGAGGGTTCTTTTTAATATGCATTCATTCGTGTCACATATTTCAAAAACATAATCACCCAAGGTATTGAATGAGATTTTTAGCTATGAATGGAAGTTGTCATTTTTATGTAAGTCTCTTATTTACTTAATTTCTTTCTTATTCATTTAAAATACCTTTATTTATAGGTATAATTAGCTTTATTGAAGAAGAAAAACACATATTAACGGAATAAAAAAAAATCTCGATGCGGTCAATTTGACACGTGACAATAATGTCAAATTTTGCACTAAGACGGCAGCTAATAAATAATTGCAGTTAAAAGTATACCCTCTAACCAATTGATGCGATCCACTAAGCGATCTTAACGCGCAAAACGCACCTACAGCCGTTCCACTTGACGACCGCGATCGTTGAGGCCGCGGCGGAAACGTCACTAATGACGTCATTACATTACATGTACACGTCTTGGGCGATGTCAATGGACAATCTTAAAAGTCGAAACAATAGAGATGGCGTCAGTTAAAATAATCATTTTCAATGTGGAAAGAGATAATTTAGTTGGACTTAATGTTTCTGCATAGGACGCTGAACGTGCCGCCAGAGTTAAATACATTTCTGTAAAATTGTATCCAAGTGTCGTCGTAAAAGACATTTTGTTTATATACTTCTATACTTTTATTTTGTTCATCAGAAAAATCGAAACACTTCCGTTGTTTGTTTTGAAATATACACATTTTTCTGATAATCCTTGCAAGATATAATCTTGCAAGTTGTCTCGATTTTTCTGGCGAGAAGTATATCTGCATTCTGCACTATCGCTCGCGATTTCAGAAATGACACCTATCCTTCTCAAATCTTCATTCTCAGAATCAATAAACCATTTTCAAGACATTTTTGTCTATAGATGTACAAGACTCTTTAAGAATTTATTTGTAAACGGAAAGAGTTGACATTATGAGAGAATCAAACACAGTTAATAACAATACACTCGTTATTAACTGTGTTTGATTTCGTTTCAGATCTAGCAAAAGTTTCTTATCACTTATCTCTGCTATGTAACGAGCTCCTTCAGATTGTTTAGATGACGGATGACTTAGCATCTTATGCCTAATGGACGAAGTATAAATTGTTTGTTTGTTAATACCGGTATCTGAATTTTACCATCGCATACATAAATCGATAAGTGTTTATATATTTACACCCTCACAATAATATTTCTATGAAACCGGCTGTCAATTTATGTGCTTTTCTTAACTGTAGGACGTAGGGACCTCCGTAGAAAAGAGCACATATGAAAAATGATGTTCATATAAATTACACAACTTAGATTATGTATGTTTTAATTGCAGGGTGGTTGAGTGTAACTTGCTCATTCAACAGTTGGGACTGAAATAAAGGATCGCGGAACGTGAAAAAGAGATCATTTAAAATTAGGCTATTGCTATGTATCTATACTCTAAAACATTTGATGTTATAAAAATAATGTTCAATACTAAGGCCTCTTCGTTTTTGAACCACCATTTTGTTTGAAGCAATTGGAAAACTGCTTTGATGTTAGTTGCTTCGCGCCAATGCGCTAATACTTTCTGTAGAATACAAAACAATTAAGTTCCTATTCAAGTCAACTCATGAATTGAAACTTTTAATACAACAAACAACATGCTGCATTGTTTTTGTTAAATATCTTTGAATTACCTACTTGCTTACTTCCTGCGATGGCGTAGCGACCCAAACTGGATCTTGGCCTCCGGGGCCAAGTGACGCCATTTTAAATTTGGAATTATAATTTCAAAATTAATATGGTTTGATAGAACCCATAAAACGCAAAGGTCTTAGTTTAAATTTATGTATAATCTAAATGCGGATTAGCCCATAAAGATGTCTAGTCAAGTAGATGCTTCTTAGTTATTAACGAAGGCTCAACTTTTGTAAATATTGTAATACTGATTTGGAATTTACTATTTAGAATAGGAAAGCTTCGTAACTCCATGTGGCAGTTGACATTTTCTAAAATAAAAAATCTTTGCATATTGTGCAAAAAATATATAACTAAAAATTGGGGTTGTTTATTTATGTTTATTTAAAACAGGAAGTCTAGAATACATATAAGTTGAAGAATTCTTAAATTTTTCATATTAAAATTGACGTTTTATTACTATTATGCTATATAAGCTTACAGCTAGCAAGGGCTAGCAGCATGTAACCCTGTTTCTCTAATAGTTCTTCTCGTAAAATGTTTTTAAGATCATGTGATTATTGCGAAGGAATTATGTGAATGATGGAGTTACGGACTTATTATGGTATTACTTAATAATATAGATATTCGTCTTCAATGTAAGTTTTTGACAAACCTTACAGACTAGTCGAGGTGCATGTATCTAATAGACTGTTGCCTATTGGGTAAATGCACTATTGATTAAATATCTTATAATATTAATACATTGTTAAATACCTGTAGTAATTGGATCCCTTCTTATGGATATAACAGCATTTATTAATGGTCCTTCGCGCCGGATCATACATTAAATTTTAGGCTCGGATTTCTTTCCTTCGAATCTTGATCTATCTTCATAAATGTACAGAGCTCTTTAGTACTTATTGAATAAGCTAAACCAATTCTAAGATGCTCCTTGAGGACTATTGGAAGTTGTTGACAGAGTCCAAAATATTTCCAACACTCCGTGCGTACTACATCACGCCCAGATGTCAGTCTTGAATGCGTGCTATGTATATAATGTTGGGTGGTTGTGCATAAAAAATGATATATTATTGGGTATAGAAACACCCAATAATATATGATTTTTGTCCATGTGTCAATATACTTAGACACCATTATGTATTGATAATGTTTCTTAATATGAATCCTTCTGGATGTGTTAATATTTATATGTAGAATTGGACAATTGTGGTCCTTCGATTCTGTAGATGCTTAAACTTATATACGCGTAGGATTTAAGATGACGACTTGGAGATTTCTGTGAATCCACTAGTTAAAAATCGTCAGAAAGAACATCATTAATAAAATATGAAAAAACCTTTCGGTAAATAATATATATTCACTGCAATTTAGGGGATAGAAGACGCTTTGTAAATACACGTAGTTGGTCTATTTATTTTGCGGATTTTGACTAGTTGTGTATACCAAAGAGAAAATTTTCGTTTGCTCAGTCCTATGTACATATATCCTTGATGCGTGGCACATATGTCATACTTTGTTATGCTTTTCGATATGTATAGACTATTTTATTTGAATACTTTTTAGAATATGGTACCACAAAGTACCATTACTGTTAAGTAAAATTTTATCTAAACTATACGTAAACTTAGATGTATAACCAATGGGTATATTATATTTTCTGATAAAAATGCACGCGCACTTTATATTTTTCGAATGGTATAATTTTAAAACGAAATTTCCGTCTCTTCGACTTTACGTTACAACTGTATTTTTAAAATGTATTCTATTCGCCGGTTACCTTCAGGACTAAGTCAGTTTCTGTACTGGATATGTATTGGTAATAGGCTTATATATCTATATGTGTTTGGTGATACGCGTCGTCTCTATAGTAGTTGTTAAATATGCGGCGAAAGCTGGTGAAAGGTGTTTACATTTTGTATGTACCGCCATTGGTGCACCTAGGTGGGCTCTGAAAGCAACATAGCCCCCCAATCTGTCTTAAAAATCAAAATTTTCAGGTTTGGGTTAGGGCTGTGTATATTATGTATATATAACTATTTTTAAATGATATAAAATTTAAAAAAAAAATCCAATTGAATTTTAGTGGTGTGTAAACTTTAAATTGGACTCTGTAAATAGTTAAATAATTAGAACAATCGGTGTTTTCGTAAAAATCACTATAAAAACGGCCGGGATAACTATTCCCTGTTACAATCTTAAATCGGTTTTTATCACCGATAAGGCCGTGTAGTGTTTTATTCACGGAATTAAATATATTCTAAACCAGATCCTACAAGACTTGTATATACAGATCCAAAATAATTCATCATGAGGTGCCATGCCAGCTTTCGCAGCCCCTAACTCCATATATCTACGCACCATATAATCGTGCCATAAACTACCAAATAATATGTAATGTATACATCATATTATGCATTTCCGTTGTGTCGGTAAATGTAACCACTCTGATATGGCCTTATCTCATATCAGTATCTTATATGTGAAAATTTCAGATTAGACTCTCTAAGTTTTTAAATATTTAAACCTTATGTCGCAAAAAACCTACTAAATTCGTCATATTGATTGTTTAAATCTTTGACACTATGATAGCATTTCAAATACCTTTTACTCAATTTAGACAGAAAAATAATTATAAATACATATTAGGTCCCTCAGCTTGAAATAAACTCTGTTCTGAGGAAAATTCTGAACGATATATCAAAATGTATCCATTCAAAGGTGAACCTGAACATTTTTAATTAATTAAAAACAACAAATATTTTGCTTTATTTCACACACAATGTCGCCCCTATCGTTAAACTTAACGCGCCAAAAATAATATATAAATACCGTATTGTAAAGGACTATTTATTACAAGCTGCAGGGACTTATCTAATAGGCAAAATTGTTTTTATTAGATGACCGAGTGTCGCAATTGACTGTGAAAAGTCAATAATAGTTGAATATAACTTAAAATTTACTGCTATCCTACTGTAAAATCCGTCTAGTTTCACTAAATTCTATTCAAATTGAAATCTAATATTGAAAACTTAAGGTTGTCACTCATTTTAGACTCAAGAGTGTGGCAGAGCAAATAATTTGACATTTAGAGGTGATAATTTAGGCAACGGTTCACTGTAAACGGTTTTAACGCTAACTTTTGACACAACAAAATCTCAATAGGTTATGGGCAGTTTCCGCCAGCGATCAATGGATAATTAACTAAGACTTAATGAACCTTTTTCAAAGCTGTATCTAATTTTTGAAGTACTTTTAGAATTAAAATTGTAGTCTCCGTGTCATGTTAAAAAACATTAATTACTTCATAGATGTGTAGAGTGCGTTCAGTCTAAAAATGCACGCCCCTGCACTATACTTGCAATGCTTGCTTGTGTGTGTACAGTGGGGTGTCTCTTATTTATAATAAATTTTTACGCATAAATCTTTCGTAATGACCCAAATCGGATCATGCTGGTACCTTTAAGGAGCTGAATATACATTGTCGAAAAAGTACTGAAAATTGATTCATTAAAACTGTTTCTTGAGTCTAGTAAAATTAATAAAGTTCTGGTAGAATTTTATACAGTATACAAACAAATTATACTGGAATTTACATAGAATCATTCTTAATGTGTGAGTATAACCCAATGGGACTCTAGCCATCAAATAAATGGTGCAAAATTAACATGTATTGTGATTTATATCGTGTTTGGCGAAAAATGCGAAAAAACTTCTATGGAAACCTAGATTATATTCAAGAATCGTAAAATAATTTACACATGTTACTTCATATTGCCCTTGCTGGTGCCTATATCAGGGACAACCTAGTGTGCAGCGATCTTATTCTAAATTCAAAATCTAAACGTCAATAACATTGACGAGCCTGCCTGTATTGCAAAGGTGAATATTTTGGAGGGGCGTGCATTTTTAAAATGAACGGGCTATTCAATAGTGCAGAAATTTACAGCAAAAATTAATTGTAAGAAAATTAAAAGTTGTAACATTATTAAAGTAAATTTTATGATAATCGATATTGAAATCTTGTCATTTACAATTTTCCTAGGTGTTATTTGATAAGACGGCGAGACGTTGGTTGCCCTCAAGGGTTGTCCGCCATCTGTCACGTTTCTCAGATCTAAGATTTAAGAATATTCTGCGATTAAAATATTTATCGATGTTTGTTGTATCTGATGTGTATTCCAATATTGTATAATTAGTGGTAAATTTAGTGTCAAAATGTTTCATGTATCGAAGGAGGTTGTTGCTATACAAAGAGGAATTTTACGTGTAAAATGATCTTCGAAAATTCAATAATTTTCATTCAAGACATTTCATTGTCATCCATAATCGAGCATTAAAAATGCAGATTTCTGCCCATTTTCTCGATTAATGGTCTTACATTTGGGAAATTTTCATTGAAGCCTTTTAAAATCAACATTAAACGTTTCTTACAAGTTTTATGTCACATTTGTTTTTTATATTTGATCCTCGAATCTAAATGTTTATATGTTGTTACACTTGTAATTTTAACTGAGTTAACTATATTGTATTGATCATATTTGGACATATTCATCAGCAGTCTCCTTCGATATTTCACGCACATTCCTGTAAAAATAATATATTTAATGTGTTATGAATGTATTCGGATATATCCGCGTTTATTTTTGTATTCAGTCTGACTGCCTTTGTTGTTGCCTTACATTTATATCTATATCACGGGGTTTCGGCGAGACGGTTAACTCACGGTTGTGTTTCAGAGCAAATAATTGATACTGAAGTTGTGAATTCGAATATAAAACACTAACCTGCCCATTTGAGTTTAATGTAAGAAAACTGTGACGGATAATGCGACTTATTGTTTTAAACTATATTATTTAAATTAATACACATATAACTGAAACCAAGTACACGTTAGCTGTAAACAGCTCAGCCGTAAAGTTCATTGTATACTAGGGTGCCATCCATAAATTTCGTCACACGTTAAAGGGGTCAAAACCTTTGTGACGTCACATACCGAAATTTGTTTTTTTTTGTCATTTATTAACATAATATATAAGATAATTAAGAGAAACGGCATTTCATAATAAACAGCACATTATTATGTGATGTTACACCTAGGACGAGGCGTTTGAGGAAAGTGACAATCTGTATCAAATACGGGGAGTTAAAAAATCGTAAAATTCGTGTGACGTTATTTATGAATGACCACTTATCACACTGCAACTGGAGATTAGAATAGAATAGAAGTGTCCGTTGAATTACGAAGGTAAGGGGGGGGGGGGGGGGCGCCACATCTGCCCCACCATACCTTTTTTTTTTTTACATCTATCTTTAGTATATAAAGCTGCAGAGTTTGTTTGTTTGAACGCGCTAATCTCCGGAACTGCTGGTCCGATTTAAAAAATTATTTCATCGTTAGATAGACCATTTATCGAGGAAGGCAACAGGCTATATACTATCACGCTAAGACTAATAGGAGCGGAGCACCAATGAAGAATGTTTCAAAATCGGCGGATTTTTCCAGCTTTTGAGAGCTTCCACTACGCGCGCTGCGTAAACGGTTAAAGTTTCGCAAAAATTATGTATAAGAGAATTGTTCCCCTTTAAAAGTTCTAAATAAAAGTCCACGACAGCGTATGTCTATTTTTTAAGGTTGGCTCATTATAACTTTTTTTATGCTAACCAAATTTGTTCTGAAATAATGCGTTATTTGGTAGGGTATTTTTATAAACATCATATTGATCTTTATCCAAAACCAACTTTTTAAACCCCTAAGTGATAAAAGTTGTCACAAATCTTTAATGTATACATAATTATTTGTTACTAACGGAACCGATAGACGTCGTCTTGCCCGAATTTTGGCTCGTCTGCTATTAGCCGGTTAACCAATCTCCTTTATGTCTTTTCCATAAAACGCGACACTGGCCAAAAATAGTTTATGAAATAATAATTTTACACAGCCCGTCAGTCAAAAGGTCTATTATGTCGGAGCCAGACATAGCTTCATTTCAATGATCATGTAGTGTGGCCTGGGACTTTGTGTATCTTCGCAAAGTTTTGTAGAACTTTGTAGACTTCGAGGACAAAACTGTACAAACACTTTGAGCTATGTCTGGCTCTGGTATGAGAAAAAGACTTTATTACTAGATACTGCAACCGACAAGCCTACATTGGAAAACAAACATCGCCAAATTAAATAATATGTACATAAAATTGGTTGATTGTGAAATCGGTTTACGGAAGACAATTTTACGTGATAAAGCCGAAAGCTTAGGCCAATCGTGCCCTTCTATCGTTTGTTCCACGCTCTAGCTTGCTCGCTCGGCTCAGGCGGAACGTGACAATGAGTCATGATTTTTCAGGCGTGCAGGCTGCATTCATCGATTTATATGGCGTCATCACGTCAAAAATAATGAGATCTTAGACCTGACATTATCATACATTATTTATCCGCTGTAGAAGTGGGTGCGACTGGTTTACCATCAACTAAAAGATCTTGTCAAGAATTGCTAGAAGTTCTTATTGCCTCAAATAAAGATTTTTCTTTCGGGTTACGTGAAGTCTTCTAGAGCCGGCAATGTCATTGAATATCAAGAAGTATTTACAAACTTTACAATCGCGATGCATCATCAAAATAAAGTGCCATTTTCCCTGGCCTGGCCTCGCCTGCTATCATCACGTCGCGTCGATAAAATAAATTATTTTTATTAGGTTTCATCAAAGAGGAATAAAGTTTTAGTTGATCATATTATATCCTCTGTTTATCACAGCCTTTTCAATAAAATTGCGTCGTAAAATGAAAATACATAAACGTCATATGTTTTAGTGTCCACACGTCATCGACCGTTTGTTCGACAACTATCCTGAGGGTCTATCGCGAATATTCTCGATAGTTTTACTTACTTTTAAGTTCGAAACGAACGTCAAACGAAACATTAATGCTAGCATTTTACACAACTTAGCTGCTAAATATTGATAGCACGAATGAAACCAGAACTCGCACGTATCGAATCCTCGAAGTTACGGCGCGTAAGTCGTACAAAATGGAAGCACAAACCTTCATTTGACGTTTCGTTTCGAACGTAAAAGTAAGTAAACCTATCGAGAATGTCCGTGATGGGTCCTCTGTTGTTATAATCGTAATACAGATCGCTAATCAAAGAAAATCTTAACTAATATTATAAACTAGATACCAACCTGAGCGTCAAATCCTAGTATCTCGTGGCTGAGAGATGAAGTTCTGCCGCTCTTCACCTCGTGCAGATGCCCTCACATCATCCGCCCATTGGCCAGGAGAGGACCAGGGTTTCTCTAACCCAATTGAGGACTATAACAACATAAATTGCATATGCAACATACATTTTTGTAACTCAATTTTTTGGCAAAATAATTGTCAAATCTTGTTTATCTCTTCATATTCATAACCAATATACATACGTACGTCATTGTACTAAGGATGCGATACGCAAAAAGGTTTGTAGGTGAATTAACTAGTGTCTACAAATTCACCAAAATTCGTTCAACGGTACAGGCCTGAAAAAGTAACATATATTAAACCCTCATACGCATAAGAGTTTAAAAAGCGTTGTGTTAAATCTCGGCGTTGACGTATTTTCAGCTTTGTCAATACAAAATATACCGTATATGTATATACATAGCGTTGAAAATAGAATTTTGGTCGATAAAAAAGCGTCGCGTTATAAAAGCTGTGCCCTATGAACATACACTTGGGAATCCATATGCTCTAATTGAACGTTTTTTTAACGCACGTGAAATCGATCGATCTGTTCACACCGCAACGCTATTATAACGCATCGCTTTTTATCGAACCATGTTCTATTTTCAACGCTATACGTTTTATTTTCGTATCACCGACGCTAAAAAAGCGCTAGCTAGCTATACATGTACACTATGCATATGTCTACTATATAGCGTTGAAAATAGACCATTGCACTATAAAAAAGCGTCGCGTTATAAAAGCGCTGTCGTGTGAACACAAACTTGAGAGTTCATATGTTCTAACTAAACGTCTTTTAAACGCGCGGTAAAAAAGCTCTCGCGCGAATAAATGCTTACTTTCACATTTATGATATCGGTAAGGAAGTAAGGATTAAGTTAGATGCAGACTAAAGCGGTCGTTAGCACAAGGATGTCGTCATTCTACTTAAGCGACGCAAGTCTAAGTTCCCGTCAAACCTTACCAAAAGCAGCGGAATATCTTCGAAATTAATTAATATGTCTTGAGAAGGGTTTTAGTTTGGCAAAGTCAGTAGCTGAACGTGCATCTTTGTGATGGGTAAATTAAATTATCCGATACTAGCTTTTTCCTCTGGTTTCGCTTATATTGCTGTAGATATCATGTCAGTATCCCGAATTGCTATTTCATGGAAGCAATAGGTTTTTTTTCTGAATGAAGCAATAGTTTTCCCAATCAATTTCTTGGGAACAATACTTATTTCTTAATTTTTTTTAATTATAGAGACATACTAACAGGCTCATCTGAGTGATAACAGAAGCCCCAGGACAACCAATTCACAAGAAGATCAAGTATGCTCTATTCTACAAAATTGACTTTTTAAACAGATACCTAAGTTAGTGACATCCATAATGATGGAATCATTCGTCTTTACTATAAAAAATAAATTTGTAGGAACCGCTGCCACTAGCGATATGTCATAACACATACGAAATTCGATATAGATTCAATATATCTAGAAATAGCACTTCTTCTTTTTCTTCCTAGCGCTATCTCCGTCTAGTACCAGGGTCCGCTTAAATTGCAGAGGATGTGGCTGTGGGGCGAGTTGAGATGATCGAATGCCGTCTGACGTCATCACCGAAACCCCCACAATCTCTACAATCTCACTACTAATATCAGTCAGTTACATTAAACGGGACCCACTTTCTGACAGCCTTCCGAAACACGGAAGGAATGCATTACTAATCTATTACCCGGTCGCGGTAAGAACTGCTTAGCCTAGCGATCTCCTCGACGGCCGGCTACGACCAGCTATGCCCTCATTACTTTTCAGTAAGCACATCAATTTTATATCAACAATAATATAGAGTATAGATACTATGAATGAATTCTAGAAATCTAGAAGCGTCCAGCCGAGGATACGAGAACATAACATTTCGAACCGTTCGAATTCGAAGATTCGACTGTATTTAGGATGAAAATATTCGTCCTAGGCCCACAGGAGGCAAGTCTTTATCGTGGTACGCTTTTAATCAATGCTGATGAAACCCAAGTTGACGCTAAAGAGAGTCCTATTTGGGCCTAGCACGAATATTTTCAAAGTCGAATCTTCCACTCTATTGGTTCGAAATGTTCGTGCTAGCCCCACAGAGGGCTCGCAGATGCACTGCCTGCCTTTGAGGAATGATTATGTTCTTTTCTTCTAGGTCAAACATTTTGTATACGTTTTTTAAAATCCTCTATAAAATCTAAGAAACTACGTAATTTAATCTGCTGAATCTGCTTGTTTTATAACTCAAATGAAATCAAACGATTTGATTTGATTTAACATGAGTTATATAAAAAAAATCACGACAGGCAAATGTAACATTATATAGAGATGAGTGTTACGAAATCTAAAAATTGTACAGGATTTCAGCCGCGATTCACAAAGTTTAACAACGTTCCTTAAATTTTTCTCCAAAGAATTTTCGAAATGTCGGCAAAGGCATTTAAAGGAAAGTCGTTTGACCTCATTTTTTAAAAGTTCCCTCTTTAGAGAGATTGATGTTCGTAAGAAACGTTTTAACACAAAAAAGTTTCGAATCTTTTTTCCAATAAAAATTTCCAAGTTAATACATCAAGTAATAAAACGTGTTTGAAATGACCAACAATCAATCTTCTCTTAAACGTACTTACATCAACTGTAAGTATTGTGATGTGTTGGAAGTTTTTAGGGTTCCGTAGTGTTACAAGGGACTTTTACAGTTTCGCTTAGTCCGTCCATACGTCCGTGAGTTCGTCTGAAGGCTCGCAATGTGATCCCTCCATCAGGATTTCCAAACTATTAGATATAGATACTTGTACTTTTCCATGATGACAGGTCATGCTAGAAACTTATTAGGAAAATTATTTTCAGGGAAATCAGATAACAACTTCTGAAGTTATTTAAAAGTACCTTTATCGCATATCAGATACGAAATCCTTCCATATAATCTTGACTCGTTCTTGGCCACTTTGTTTAATTGTTTTGGTGACAAAAAAAAAACTTTACAGATGTTCAAAACTTTATCTGTAGTCGTATTAAGTATGTAAGTAGAAGTATATTAATTAATATAGTAATTCGTATTTATGTACTGTATTGTAATATTAGCGAGAGTTTACTTTGTTAAAAATACATTCAAATGTAATAGGCGTCATGACGACAGTAATCAGAAATTATTTATATTATGTATTTTTCAGATAAAATAAGATACATAAAGCTTAAAAAACCCATTTATTTTTATATCGCGAGAGATTAAGAGAGATTAACAAAAAAAAGAAACTAAAAATATCACAATCCGCCATGATAATTAAAACACTCAGTAGAGCGTATGACGTTACCGTATATTATAAGTGTGTTCCAATAAGCGACCGCAAATTTAAAAGAGTTCATTCAGATATTCGACATTTGACTACTGCGATCGTTAGTTATGGCTAAAACGTCAGATGACGCTTAGTGAAGCGCACTGTTAACATAAAGTGACGTCATGACAGGTTTGAGTGTGTTGGAGTGAATTTTAATCCGTAATATTTATAGCATTTTTTTTGCTATAAAAACGTGAATTTCTGCAAAAATATTAAATTGTTTGGCTATAGCAGATACTCGTACTTGAGAACATTATAAACCTATTTTAAGAAATAAAACTTAAAATATCCAAAAACAAGTATTATTCGAGAAATCTAATACAGTTTTATACTTTATTTATCCGCACTGCATTGCACCGCTCCGATCTCACTTTATCGCTCGTGATAACATATGCTTGTATGAATTTATAGTACGTTATGTTATGCTAAAAACACGTCTAATCGGAAAGCGTTATATGCTGTCAAAAACTATATTATAGATAAAACTGCTTGGAGATGCGTCGCTCCAGTTTTGTACTTGATAATTTAACATACAAAAATGTGAAAATCTAATTTCTGTACGAACGTATTTTTAAAAGAGCGGCTAACAAGTTTCTTGCTGATTCTTCTCGTGGCTCGACTCTTCCGTATCAGTGGTAGCTTTTAAAATATTTGACGATTCAAAAGAGCTTGTAAAAGTCTAGTTGAATAAAATATCATTTGGATTTACGACCTTAATGTTAATACGTACACCAACCCAATCCACTTTTCGAGTTAGTAGACAAGAGGTAGCCCTAAAGAAAATGTCGGTTAAAAATCTGAAAATCAATTTTACGTTCGCGCGTATATAAACACGATTCTCGTAGAATAAATAAATTTATAGAAGGTGGCTCAATTTGCTTGGATAATGCAAGTTATGTCCAATTACTACTGAAAACGGTTTTTCTGGCTTTGGTTTCCAAGCGTAACGAATAACCTGTGTAGACTAACAACTGAACTAACTAACTAACTAACTGAATAACTCTTAATGGTGCTTTGGTTTTGAAGATACTTTTGATGATAAACAGGTAGATGTATGGGTTTGCGTTAAAATTGTGCAAATTATTATAAAAAACCATTTTTTCCATAAATGCGAAAACAAGTTCTTGCACTTCTTCAATACATAAGTTTCATGATATTGTGAAAACGGGAAGCGATCCATTTAAAGAAGGTGGATATGTGCTAGATATTACATTTTGTCCGTTTCAAAAACGTGATACTATTTCCAAGAAGCTAACTGTCAGTAGAAAATAATGCAATGGTTCATATTGCAAATACATTTCTATAAAAGAAGCATTCTTCTTATTTTTATATTTAAAATCATTTTTTAGGAACACAAGGATTACTTTGAAGTGCGCTTAATTTGACTTTGACTTTGAGGAATGAGGACTTTGACTTTGAGTTTGAACGTGGCGATAGCCCATTTGGGTCGAAGTTTGAACCGAGCTCTATCAAGCCCTCTGTCCACTATAGTGTTTTCGATACTTCTTTTTTCGTCTCGCTGCCGTCACACTTTTAATCCAGGCTAAATATTGGGCGACGTCGGTGAAAACTGCATATGAGTATCGGTCGCAAATGGACTTTGCGTCTGGTCTCGTCTGAATAATGGATACGATTCCTCTGACGTACCACGCGCCTGATGCTGAGGAGGCGTCGGACGTCGCTTGATCGGGAATGAAGTACGCAAATGCACCTCCGCTGTCTCCGTTACATGGTGCTGTACCTGGAATAAGAGGTGAATTTATTAGCGTTCCATGAATTGACCGTGCGTGTGTCGAGTATATCGCGTGGTAGAAGAAGGAACCGTAGCTGTACCTGGAACTTGCGAGCCACATGTATAGTCGACTAAGAAATTGGTTTGCGAAGGTCGAATGTCGTTTGCACGTCAATTAGTTAAAAGGCTTATTTTTGTTTGTTATGCATTACGTTAATTTCTAACAATAACCCTTAGCAAAGCTTTCTTTAAGTAGGAGCTGTCGTCACAAATGGTAAAGCACTTTCTTGGTCGACTGTACCTACACGAGACTAAGAGTACTCCTTAAAGTGGCACTCACCTTCGCTACCAGTGTTCCCTCCCCTACTATGCTACCTTTGAATTTGAAAATAACAACAGCGGCATAAAAATCACTCACCATTTGCGAATCCCGCGCAGAATCTTGTTCTATTTTTAAGAATGTTGCCATAAAAGTCAAAATTCCCGCCATAACTTATAAGTACGTCAACTCAGATTAATAACATAAGCTGAGTTCGCAACGAATATTGGTAGCCTGGAAAGTTCAACGCCATAACCTGACGCCACTCTTTACTTCGTCCAAAATCAAAGGAATGTGTCAATTAATATACAACTGTGCTAAGAATTTGGAAGATTGTCTCGAAAAGGAAACAAAAGCTTCAGTGTCTCTAGATGCTAGAGTCCTGCTAGCTAGGTATACCATCGACTGCATCACCTCGTGCGGATTTGGTTTCGATTCGGGTACGCTAAAACAAGAATCCCAAGATAATCCATTTATGTTAATTCGTCAACAAATATTTGATGAATCGGTTTCCAGAGGTATAAAGACGCAATTTAGAGCGATATGGCCCGCTATATTTTATAAACTAAAACTTTCGCAGTTCGATCCGGCTATATCGCATTTCTTTCACAAACTTGTTACTGCAGTCTTTGCCGAACGGATGACTAAAACATCATCCAGGAATGATTTCGTCGATTTAATATTGACCTGGAGACAAAATTCTTACATAACGGGGCATAGTTTGAGCAACGCAGTAACAGGTGAAAATAAAAAAGCTCGTCTAGAAGTAAACGATGATTTGTTGGTGGCGCAATGCGTAGCCTTTTTCGGTGCTGGATTTGAAACCACTGCGACTACATTAAGTTTTGTATTATATGAAATCGCAAAAAGTAAAGATGCTCAAGAAAAAGTAATTAACGAAGTCGATGCTTATCTGGACAAAAATGAAGGTAAAATAGAATATGAGTGTTTGAATGAAATGCCATATCTCGGAGCGTGTATTACAGAAGCTCTGCGTCTCTATCCAGTTCTGGGAGTCCTCACTCGGGAAGTTATGGCTGATTACACTTTTCCCGATGGTCTTAGTTTAAAAAAAGGAGATCGTATCCATATCCCCGTGAGAAACGTTCAGCGCAGCTCCAAATATTACCCCGAACCGGATAAGTTTATACCTGAACGTTTTATAGGAGAAGAAAAAAAAAAGAATGTCCCCTTTACATTCCTGGCGTATGGAGAGGGTCCAAGGATGTGTATTGGTAAGTAAGAACTTTTTTCAATAAAATTTATAAATTGTAGAGATTTCAAGTGCGAACTTTATGGATAGTAAGCATGGACTTAATGATAGAGATTTTAAGTTGCCTTTAACTCTTATACATACACATTAAGGAGTTGCAAAATTACGCTTAAAAGTCACGTCGTTTGACTAAAATATATACAAAATAAATCACCACAATAATAAGCAACGCGTATGGTTAGTAATCTTTGTTCGTCCTAAACGCGACAGGAATAGATTAAAGGCTTGGTATCCTTAGCTCATAAACATACTCGTATTTATATATGTAAACTAACCGTCTTTTTTGAAGGTATGGTCAGGCTATTTGCTATTGTTAACAGTCAAACAGATTTATATTCAACATATAATACTGTTGCAACATAAATTGACCCTCCTAATATAACATCCTCAGAAACAAGGAAGGTATTATTTAGTCTGTACCACTAATGAATCCCGTACAAGTTCTTTACAAAGGCAACATATGTATTTGGCAACATACTTATACAATAAAGTAAATTAAAAACCTAATATTAACGATTTAAACTACAACTTATCTAAAAGTTAACTCACAACTTGGTTTCTCAACTTCAACTATGATCAAACAGAAAAAGTTTTTATAAATTAAATTTAAGACACCTATTTTTCCCTACACATACATACATATACACACACACACACATGCACGGACGTGCACATACACACACACACACACACACACACACACACATATATATATATATATATATATATATATATACATACATATAAAATTCAACTTTTTAATTTGTGTTATACGGAATTAGTGACATAATTTTCTTTTGCTATTGCAAACGGCCCCTTTAATTTTATTAATATGTATTGATGTATGTCCGAAGATGGACCCAATGAAGGCTGGTTGGATGGATGCAGAGAAGAAAGTATGACTGAACATTCGTGGACCCATAGGGTTGTTTCACTTCCAGAAATCATTCAACAATGCTAATAAAAAAGTTTCCTCTTTAAATGTAGATGCAATTAAATTTAAGGGCGTGAAAGAAAGAGTAATATTTTATAGAGTAATATAGAATAGAGATAGAGCAACGCTTTACGTTGTGGATTTTTGCCGGCCACTCGTAAAACATGTACCATTTACGAGGTACACTTCGCTTTTATAGAGGAAAGTAATGGTCGACGTTGGGAGATAGATATAAATGATTTAATGTATTTCTCTATCATATTGCTGGAAAATAAATTATTTTTAGTTACAGGCGATACATTTGTCGTACTAGCTTTTGCGCGCCGTGTTTCTTATTGAATGAAAAATATATTCTTTTTTATAACGTTGACAATGTAAAGGCGTATGTCACTAACCGCCTGCTCATTTCATTCTGACATTTTTGATCACATCGTCAAGTCACTATTGGATACTTGTAATCATTAAAATAAAATGAAAAAATAGGAATAAATCAGGTAGCCATACTAAATATTCATATGTATTCGTAAAAAAGACGTAACTACGTCTTTTGTTTCTATATTCTTTTGTTTCTTATAATGAGTTTGTGGATTTTATAAAGATATGTTGGTTGATGTAAGTTTATAACGGAAAAAGAAAATTATTACAAACAGAGAGAAAAACATGGCGACATTTTCACAGTTGAAAAATAATGTGACGTGCAAAATCTGTCTCCGCTTGCGAAGCTTACATTAATAATTCCACTTTTTCACAAGTGGAAAGCTTTATTGCATTCAACTTTCACACATTTCGATGTTATTTTTGTAAAAGCTTAAGTGAAAATGGAAATTTGGTTATGAGAAATATGCGGTATATAATTATCACGATAACGCTCTGAATGTAGCAGCAATATTATTTTTATATATGACAAGGTGTAAGCGAATGTCTTGCTGATGTTTTGCCGGCCTTTGAGAAATGGGTTTGCTCTTTTCTGTATAGTATTTAAGTCTGATCGTTTCGGAAACAACGAACTGACAACTGGGTTAACAGAGGTTTGTATGAAGTAGGAAATTTGTTGCAAATCTCACGGTTATGGATTTTTGAATATCGAAGTGTAATTTCGAGTTTTGACACAAATAGGTATCACAAACATGTATCTCAAATTTCGGCAACGCATCTGCGAGCCCTCTGATGGTGACGTTGTCTACGTTCGTTAGCATTCACTCAAAGGAATTGCCTAGGTTGTGTCCTTGTTTTATAAAAAAATTAAATCGCTTGAAGGTGTATAATTGTAATTGTGATAAAGAGTTGAATTGTGAATATTATGATGTTGTAAATACACAGGTTGTAATCGCGGCATCGCGTGACCGGCCTTGGCATGGTTTTCGTTCAAGCATCGGCCATTTTTGATGATACTCTAAGTGGAATATTGATTGATTGTCCTCGCGATTGGATCCTGCAGGATTTATTAGCGTATTTATATAATTAACAAACTTTTCAATCATCTTCTTTCATTTGATTATCTAAATTTACAAAATTACACAGATATTACCATAACTAAATTCAACTTTTCTCACAAACTTAATATTCATTCATTTAATTAGAGGTAACGCCACGCTCGCAGTCCTTTTGGGTATCTTTAAAAATTTGATAAATATTATGTCAACCGTAAAACTATAAACATTATTAAAATTTAAACCATAAAAACATTATGACTGTGGCTTTTTATTTCACCATCCTCATCGTTATCAGCCCTTGATAGCCCACAACTGGGCGTATGCCTCTGCCACTTTCCCCCATCCTTTGCCAATCTCATCCAGCCCACTCCCGCCGCTCTCCTTACATCATCCGCCCATCGAGCCATGCAGTCATATGAACCACCTGTCCGTTTGTCCCTTGTTATATATATATAAATGTTAGTACATTCTGTAAATCTTCACATTTCCATGACCATTTTACCTCTTCTTCTCCCAGCGTTATACTGGTCCGCTTAAATTGTTGAAGATATGGTTTTGGGTCGAGTTAACATGACGGACTGCCGTCTGACGTCATCCCCGGAACCCCCACAATCTCACAACTAATATCACTCAGTGACATCAATCGGAAACGACTGTTTTACGTGCCTTCCGAAACACGAAAGATGTCTGATATTGGAAAACCAGTATTAGAATGGGTCACCCATCTATTACACGGCCGAGGTGAACTGCTTAACTAACCTAGCGATCGACTCAAATGCCGGCCACTGATTAAGCTACGACCTCATTTCACATTTTTGCTTACGGGTACCATAATAAACCAGGCACTATAATCTACTATGAGTGATGACCCTGAGGCATAGTACTACGAGCGTAACGTGGATCAGTAGTGATGACTTGCCAAATCTTGACCCCCTATATTTACGTACTGCGTAAAGTAGATACAAAATAACGTTCAATGTATTTATATTTATTAGGGTTGTCACTTCGAAAACAAAATGCACTGCATTTCGTGTAAGGTGATAATTACAGCTAAAACAAAACAATATGCTGTAAAGAACTTCCAGAAAAATTGGTACAAAAAAGTAAGTGATTAATTGAATTTGATTTATATTCAAAGGTCATAGAACGATAAGCTACTAAGTACTACAGTAAGTCGTCCCAGAAATCCTTAATTTTATTCACCTTTTTCAGAAAATGTTAGTAATAATGAGATAAAAATCGAGAAAAAAAAATTTTCTTAAAAAATTTGTGATTCTATTGTTTTCAATCTCGGATATGTTTGAAAAACTGATGGTAGCTTTTAGGAAAAAAAATAAGATCTATATAGATCTTAATAGATGTATGTGTAGATTTTAAAATTTTGATTTTAATATTTAATCATGATACTATTTGAATATTTATATGACTTAAAAAATGATATGCCCTTGTGAAAAAAAGGAAGCGCCTACCAAGACGATACATATATCAAGTATATATTTAAACTGCAATTTACCGATTTTTTATGCCAAATAGGCATGCGCTTAACTGTTATCACATCTTAAGAGTTGATGTGTCTAGTGTATAACGCGCATACCTAGAACGAACCTGTTCACTTTTGCCTTAAAGATATGGATATCTTATAGTGGTCCTCTAACACAAATGCCGAAAGGGTGTTCCGAGCCTTAGCCGTTCGAATTTGCAAGGATTTTTTTATAAACATTACATAGGAACTTTGGTGACAGCCCTAGATGCGAGTCACAGACGGCTGCATACAGATGCAATAAGCAATAAAACCCCGAACCCTCGCGGGTCGGAAACTCGTGTGAAAATTGCAACTACGCCATCCTAAACATAATTTTTGCCTGCTTAAAATATAATCGTACCGCAAACTTTGTGATAAGGCTACATGTAATGTTCTTAACGCTGGTTTTCAAAGACCCGACCTACCATGGTTCGGAAAGCACGTAAAACAGTGGGTCCCGATTAATGCCCCTGAGAGATATCAGTCGTGAGATTATAGAGACCGTGGGTATTCCGTCTTCTCGAGGAGGTCGTGGCCTAATCAGTGGTCGGCATTTGAGTTGATCGCTAAGTTAAGGTGCTCTGGCTGCGACCGGGTGA
>JANCMC010045443.1:0-24871 GCA_024363005.1 Charaxes varanes
AAACCAGAAGAACGAATTGTCTTACACACTCCCTCTTCCATATCCACTAATCCTTCTTGATATATTTCAAACGAGAGGGGTACTGATACCCGGACACGCCGGCCCAGTTTGGCTGCAGACCAAAAGGACTGCAAGCGTGGCGTTGTCTAATTAGTTAGAGAAATAGGTTTTAGTAAAGGATATAAAGTTATATAAGGAAAGGAGAAAAAGGATGCAGATACTACTGCCACGGACGGTGTAGGGGTGAAAATATCATTACCACAATAATAATTAAAGAGAAGACAACAGAAAAATTGTATAAATACATTTTAATTTTGACCTTAAGAACTCAATGGCCTCCTTTTTTCTATGCCACTCTCCCCTTTCAAACGCAACTCGCAACCGTAGATCCCACTATTTTCACTACATATTTGACCTCAATTTTTCAAACTCAATTAATAAAAGTCTTAATAGGCCAAAATTTTAAATTAAATTTACATTTCGTGTCCATATCCAAAAATTTTGCTTCGGTTCACTCGCCAAGCTTCGCTCTCTTCTATTCTAGAATTCTAGGCACGCCAATATCTGAAACTTATTGCAATAACCTACCACGCGTAACATCAGTTGCTGCTTGCAATGTATGTAAGCCGATATCTAGGAACCTCAAAGGAGCTAACTTATTTCTCTATTAGCACTTTTTGCATAGCAAGATGTTAGTAACATCTTATGTGAAGAACCAAACACTTCGATCGATCAACCAAGCGTCTCTTCTACGAATTCAAGAAGAAGTCGCAAGTCGCAACAACAGCCATTACGATCATCATCAGGGTCAAACTTTGACCCAGCAGAGAGTCCAGACACTTGAACACCCTTCAAGAGATTGCAGTCCATTAAGAATCCTAAACCAGCAAGGTAACACTTACACTTTATAGATGTAAGCAATTTCCCATTTGCCCCTTGTGTTGCAAAAAGAATCATCGTCTCATAACTAACTATGTTGTATTCAAATATTACTTTACCCGGACTGTGAGGTTTAGAGGCGACGATGGATCCGCAAGGGCCTCTCTGTCCAAAGGTTTCGCTGTTTTCAGTTCACCAGAACTGCTGTCCAACCAGAAGAAGTCTAGTGGATCTGAAAGGAGTTGATTTATTGATTTTAGCTTACAAAAACAATTTTTTTCTCATAGATTTGTCTAAGTAAAGTTATTTTTAGTTTCTTTCTTCTTTGCAAGACTAGTTACGTACCCAAAAGCTTAGAGATATAGTAGCTTTGCATTTGCATTTTCTCTACCAGATTCCAGGTTTAGTATCTTGGTATGTTATCTCATTATAGAACACTACTGTACTATACAATAACAGAAATGTTATTAGAATTGAGTAATTGACCATTTTAAGGAAAAAATCCTACGTATCTCCAATTTGGAAAAACAAAACCTTTTCAGGTAAGTTTCAATAGATTTATAAAAAACTGCTATAATTTTTCTATTAATTTAACTAAAAGATAATTAATCATAGACTTTCAAAGTATTTTTTTTATATAAGGAAAATGTATTTTGTGACATGTGAATGAATTTTTATGATAAATACTTATGAATGTGAAACGAATGAATTGGTGTATGTAAATTTGATGAATTTTTATCATTCATAAGTATGTATTTGAAATGAATGAATTCGTAAATGTGAAGTTGATGAATTTTTATCATTCATAAGTATGAATGTGAAATGAATAATTTTTATGATACATACTTGTGACCAGTTCCAGTCTCACGTCTCGTGGTTGTGCCCTATCTGCGTCGCGTGCCTTGATGGTAAGTGCTACGGTACCAACGGGGGCGTCCTCGGACAGAGACCCGCTCAATGAACCACTGAACACTGGGGGACTGTTCTGACGGTGTAATGCTGCAACCCGAAAGCTACACCACCGAATCCGCCACCAAAGCACATCACTACACTGACTTTCCGATGTGCCTCAACGCACATTTCGCTTCGACACCGAAGCATTATCAGGAGATAGACTCTACAAAGGTTTATAAATAACCTTACAACTTTACGAATAACCTTAGATAACCGATTGCCATCTGACGTCATCCTCGGACCCTCCACGATCTCTACAACCCTACGACTAATACCACAAAGTGACATTAATCTGGTCCCACTGTTTTACGTGCCTTCCGAAACACGGACGAGGTCAGATATCAAATATGTGTTCTAGAATGAGTCACCTATCTATCACCCGGTCGCGGCAAGAGCAAATTAACTTAGCGATCAACTCAAATGCCGACCACTGATTAGGCCGCGACCTCTTCTCATATAAACAGTTCACTTCCGTTAATTCGCAATTGATTTATTGTCACTAGTTCCGCAAGGCACCATTGTTGCGACAAAACAAATGGGCCTATCAACTGGCCATTATAGTAATGATGGAGAAATAATTTAAACTACATTAAACTGTCCTTAGAGATACTGCGGGCACGAGATAAAATCGGTAAATCATAAGATTCAAAAGCGTACCCGTAATTTATATGCGTCACTGATAATAATCGGCCAGATATCTTTTGTAATAGAGGAGTTATAAACAAATGCAGATATATATAGAACTGTCGGTTGTGGGTGGGTTTATACTATTCTTTATGGTATTATATTATGCTGGCTGTGAACCGCAACTTCGCATACATGAATTAAGTGATTTCGTCAAATGTTGAAGGTTATTATTTTTCGTGCGGAACCCTGATTATTTAGTCAGCTAAAGTAGCTATGTATGTATAAGTATGTTATTCCTTGTAAAATCAGCTATCTACCAGCGAAAGTCCCGTCTAAATCAGTCCAACCGTCTAAATAATAAGCTGTTCTTCGACTTAATTATATTTAATCTCTCATAACAATTTTAAGGATAAAATTAGGAATGCCTTAAGTAGAGCTTTTTGTTATTGTTAACTTTTTATTTTTATACTAATTATAAAAACGGCTTTTAAACTCACGCATATGTTATATCGGGGTTGCCAGACTAGTTCCGAACCCGTCCGGGGTCCTTCCTCATGAGCTCGCTACGAAGCGCTGTCGCGGCGGGAACTGCGTGCGATATAACATACGCGTGAGTTTAAAAGCCGTTTTTATAATTAGTATGAATTCCGCTCACGAAAGTATAAGTTCTAAAATTTTTATTTTTGGTTAATGTTTGTATAAAATTCATACACTCGCTTCATTGAAAAACTATTTTTGCTTTTAATAATTGTCAAATACTTTTACAAACCAACTGCCTATTATATTATATTATATTTTTTGGGTACTTACTTTGGTTTAAGTGATAGTACTATCATTGCAAATAAATGTAATTGTGCTGTTTGTAAAAAAAAAATATTAAAATAAAGCTTATGAACTACGAGTCACAGCTTTCTCATCTTGTGTGTTTTAGCGTCCATTAAAAACTGCCAAAAATTGATATCAACCTATGAAATAAGTGCATTCATAATTTAGGTGTAGTAAGTAAGTAACTTTTTAACTTCCAAAGCTTTTTCCGTGCGGAACTAACATATATATTTTTTTAAAGAATATTGGGAATACTTTTTAGGTATTTCCAATATTCCCTATTCCCCTCCTACTAAGCTTAAATTAAAAGCTTGTATTAGGAGTGGGTACGACAATACCCCAACGGCGGTGGAGTTTGAACCGGGTACCTTGCGGATTTCAGTCCATACCTTATATATTTTTTTCTTTGCAATCGCCGATGGAAAGTTTTTTTTGCAATAAATTAAATTAAGAGACTTTTCAAAGTACCGTTCCGCGGTAACTTTGAAGTAATGTTTTATTGACGGGAGCTGTAGATCTCTATGGAGAAGCTGTAGATCTCTATGGAGAATAAATGAATCTAACACCACAACTGTTATGAACCTCATAGATTTGAGAGTGATAGCGCGAGGTAACTTCGAACAGCGCCACCTAGTTATTCATACATGGCGTTATTTGCATCTCTAATCCGCTAACGTTTTTGGAAACAAATATAGTACTCTTATTAATATTATTCAACGTAATTGCATATTAGCAATAGATCGTTACATTTAAGATTAGAGAATTTTTTTTCGAAATGTGTTAAAGATAAATAAATAAATTAATAAATATATGGGACTATATGACACACGGACGTTTGTTCCTAAGGTAGACAAATTAATGCCTAAGTTATAGGTAACAGCCACCTGTTATACACAAATATATTTTTTTACAAACATATGGATAATACACCCAGACTTGAGGCTGGAATCGAATCCACGACCCCCGGAGTGGAAGACAGGCTCACTGGCCACTGCGCCAACGGGCTAGTCCAGTCAATAATATTAAAACTATTTACAAGAAAGACGAATCAAAAAAATATTTTTCTATCTAAATCGATCGAATCGATAAAGCGTCTTTTGAAAAAAGTAAAACCTTTGACGAGACTGTAAGGTTATTTTTGTATTTTGATACGCAAATATATGGATCTGCATCTTTAATTCTTCACCGACAGTAATATAAAAGGAAATGTACACCATTCAACCGATATTCATCTGTGTAATAGAGGAACTTGGTGATAGTTCCGTTATAAACGATTAATGCAAAGTATTAGCCCATTAGATCAAAAGCCTAACCGAAGGTTATTAGATGCGGAACTCGGTTTACAGTGCCAGAGGTTATGCACTGTCGTTTGCCTTGCCTTGATTTTAATTATGTGTCATAATTTCTTAATTTATAGAATAACAAATACGCACTATAAAATATAAATACGACATAATAATAATTTGGTAGTTACTAGGTAGTTTGATCTTGTAAGAAAATATTGCTTCCATCTCGAAATCTATCCGCTACATCTATCTACTTGAACAAACAATTTACAAGAAAGACGAATCGAAAAAAGACTTTTCTAAATCGATCGTATCGATAAAGCATCTTTTGAAGAAAAAAAAGCATACTCATTTCTCAAAGGCCGGCAACGCATTTGTGATCCCCCTGATGTTGCAGTTGTCAATGGGCATCGGTAGTCACTTACATGAACCGCCTGCTCGTTTGCCCCTTGTTATATAAAAAAAAACTAACTTTCTGGTCGTAGTAAGGGGTCATCACACGAGTATTACCATATTTTTACCCTTCCCCAGTCCTTGTCAAGAAAAAAAGCGGTTTCTATAGATAATATATTTAATGTTATGAAACAAAAATTGAAATTTTTACATGTAACTTAAGCACAGATCTGGAACTCCCAAGCCCGTTGTCACAGAATGACACATTTTGGTGATAACCCCCTCCCCACTGTAACGTGTGACGTCATTTATGAATTTCCCCTAACGATTATCACTTTCCTGTTGAATTTAAGTAGGTCTAAAGGCTCTCGCAAGTTTCATTCATAGCGCACAAAATCGCGGGAAACATCAAGTTTTTGTCATATGCTTAACCTGAGAAAATTTGTTGACAACCAATGTCCAAAAACGACATTCGGATATTTGATAAAAATACTTGAATAACCAATGACGACTACCAAAGGGAAAAGACTGAATTAATAGCTAATAAATTACCTCGGACTGGCCATCTTTTTAGAAGAAAAAAAACTATACATTTTTATTCTAGAAATCTTTCTGAATATTTTGTCCAAAACAAAACTAAACCAATTCTAATACTGGTTTTCAAATATTCGACCTCCGTATTTCAGAAGACGCATAAAAAGTGCGTCCCGATTGATGTTACTGAAGTTGTGGGAATTTAGGGGATGACGTCTGATGGAAGTCGCTCATTTTAACACGCTCCATAGCAACAGCCTTTGCAATCTAAGCAGACCCTGGTACTAGACTGGGATAACGCTAGGTAGAAGACCAGGGTTGTGAATAGCATATCTCTCCTCCTATCACACTGATTATAGCAGCTTTTGGAACTTATTTCATACATTTTGATGGACACTAACTTCGTTAAAGATTAAACTATCTATACTGCTGAAGTAACAAGCTACTACCAGTCTGATTATTGAGTAGTAAGTAGTATATTTATTTAACTTTATTTCGTGCAGTTAAACAAAGATTTCAGATTCTGAAAGCGCACTAATTTTTATACATTTACCTTTATTTTATACTAGCTGCCCGGACAGATTTCGGTCTGTCAAAAGCTATTTTATATATTTTTTTCTTTATTAAAACTTTCCATGTACCTTAGGGAACATACGAAAAAAAGATAATTATGCAATTTGGTTACATTTCCCAAAAACACATTTTTTTCTTCTTCCCAAAGTTGTTGTTTGCTCTCTAATAAGTGATAGTCGGGAGAACCTGACATTTTCGAGTTAGGAATGCTTCAATGGGACATTTTGGAGCATCGAATTTTAATTTTAACTTTTTGCACAAACATATACACGCAATTGCGTGTTAAAAACAAAAAAATCCGCAAAACGGACGCGGAATAAGTGATATTCCGTCGGGGAAACTGACATTCCTCGCGACACGTGACAGTTATTTTTCTTGTTTTAACACAGAAATGCATGTATATGAGTGTGTATGATGTTAACATTAACGTCGAAATGCTCCAAAATGCCTTATTGTATCATTCATAAGTCGAAAACTTTACAAAAGAAAAATGTCAACCTCCCTCGACGAAATATTATTACATAGCATTATAGTGCAAACATGCATTTTTTGTAGAAGTATCGAAACTGTATAAATTACCAAAAATTAGCCATATTTGCGCTTAGCAACATTCATTTTAATTTCCATAGATTTCTTTAAGTTTTATTCTGTTTTTAAGTAACGTCTGCGGGACTCACATTTTCGTTTGTCGAAACCGGCAAAGGCAAATATATGAATCACCCCTACATTAACTTTAAGGCGGACTGTCCGGTGCCTTTGGAGTTAATCGTACAACATTTATTTTTAGATTCAGCAGTTAAAAACTTGTTCACTTAATGGCGAAATGACATAGCCTAAGAATGCAATTGACCTGTTTCTTAGAATAAATAAACCTACTTATAGAACCTGCATGTTCTATTGGTAGTATTTTCTGGTAGTTATTTAGCCTTGGTAGTTATCATATTTGTGCTTTCGCTGCATTTAGTTGGCTTGGCAACACGAACGCTACAACTTCTAACTGCTTACTTGGTACCGACTGTTTTATCAATTGCTTGATATTTATTGATAATAATAAAGTTTTGTTACACAGGTGTCTGAGATACGTCACGTTAGTTTTTAATAGTCTTATCCGTCACAAAAGATGTTCCTAATGACACTTTAACAACAGTAATTAATAAAACGTAAGTTAAGACAACGTAAGTTCCACATCATATGTAAAAAAATGGCCAAAAGCGTTTTAACAAAAGCTTATATAGAGGGGTTCTGTATCTGATACGCTATAAATGTATTTGGTAAATAACTTCAAAACTTGTTGTCCGATTTTGTTCAGAATGATTTTTCTAATGAGTTTTTAGCATGTTCTATCAACATGGAAAATTTCAAGTCTCTTCGTCTAATAGTTTGGAAAAGCTATAGGGGGGGGTCCGCTTGTAACATAAAGAAAAGAAAGATTTAAGCGGACTCTGTACTAGACCGCGGTGATGGTAGGTGGAAGAAGACTTCTTTAGCTATTAAGTTTGAATTTTTTTAATATTAAAGCAGCAACGAACGGTCTAATTCTTTCATACACACTAAAGAGTTTGTAACGGGCGCGGACGTTTGATGTACGATCGCCAATGAATTCAACCCTATTTCTGGAACATTTTTGCGTTTGTTTCTTTGATCTCATGAAAGCGCTGCACATTCCTCAGGCTGAAATTAAAATAATTTTTAAATACGCAAATGTTTTACTTTTATACCCAAGGTATTTACATGTGAAACAAATGAATACGGTCGGTATTATGATGGGTGTAGCTGGTATTCATTTGAATATGCAAAAGTTGTATTCCTCCAAATACTTTCAATCTGTATGTACGTTTTAGTAGGTAACAAAACAGTCTTCTTCATTTCTCAGTAATTTTAAGTAGGGAGCTATGCGAGAGCTCTTTCCCAAAACACGAGATAATTGACTCGTATTAAGGAATAGGATATTATTATTTACTTATTTCAAATACATTATAAGGTCATAAAAGATATAATATCATTATATATATAATTCTACTGTTTTTGTGTATGTAACTGAACTCCCCCTAAGCTACTGGACCGATTTGAATGTATTTTTTTGTATGCCTTTGGATGGCGCCGTAGATGGTTAAGATTCACAAATCAGCCCGCTAGATAACGCTGCAAACGGTATCTTTGTTATTTTTTATCGATTTTTACTTTCGGGAAGGACGTCTGCCGGGTCCGCTAGTAACATATTATATACACTAGGTAATGTGCGTATTTCATTATATACAAGATTAATAAATTACTTATATATTTTTATCTTACAACTTAACTTAAAAATATGGTTTCGTGCTCATACCTTAATTTAACGTTGGCGGGCTTTATATTATTTGAGTTTCTATTGTCATTATTTACAAATTTTATATTTACATGATGTATACAAATTTGTGTTTCACAACACGCGTACAAACTACGAAGTCCAAATTTAAATCTTCTTGTGCGGCAGGAACAAAAAGCGCTTCCAAGTCTCCGCTGCCTTGCAACGCAGCGCCTTTAAAGTTGCCGGCCGAATTCCTTGTTTACATTACCCGAATCGTAATGGAACTCTATATATGCGAATGTAAGCGTTACTGGTAGGTAATAGTAGATTATTGCAACGAGCACAAAGTGAGTCATTAATGCACGAGTGTTATAAATATATATAAATAAATAAATTGCTAAATATAAAGTATCAAAGTTTTACAATGATAGGTATAGAATGCGCCATTTGTTTTTTTTATTTATTCAATCGATTTTTATTTCCATACAGTATCTTTTTGGTTCAATGCATAGATTTTACACGAAACTTAATAATAAACACGAGTGCTTTAATTACTCACTTCAACAAGGTGCGTCATCTACTAATTTTCTTTTACCTACATCGTAGTTTATTTCTTTTAAACTTTTCTTGCTAAATATGAAGTATCAATTTTTTATAATGGTAGGTACATATAGAATGGGCGCCATTTGTTTTTCTTTTCACCCAGTCGGTTTTATTCATTCGATTTTTATTTGCATCCAGTATCTTTATGATCCAACGCATACATCTTATAAGAAACTTAATGGGAGACATTTAACCTCTGTGGTAAATTTATTATATTAAAATAAAAACACTGCATTAATGAAAAATAGTTCAGTACTTACGTACGTAGAAATTTTATACAACATTACTGCACTGTTAACTGCACAGAACATTGCACAGATAAGGGGTCGTTTTTGATCGGTTATGTAGTGATAAATGATAAAGTTACTGCGTAGTTGTGTACCGTCTGTCTGTCAAGACCCTTTTTCTCAGGAACGCGTAGAGTTATATAATAAGTGGAAATTATTACCAAATACTGAAGTCTGTGGTCCGTCGAAGCTGTGAATAAATCAACCTTCTCAATGTACGCAATCAAAAGATATGGCTGCCTATGTCAGATTTTCCCACATATTTACAAAAGGAACTAAAACCTATAGGGTAAATCAGGAATCATGAAATATAAGCAAGAAGCTGTATCTTGAGGTACAAGTAAAGGAAAAATTCTGAAAACCGTAAATTTGTAGTCCATCATAATAAAAATATGTTGAAAAAGAAATCTCATGAAAAGTATAAATCTTAAAATAACCTGGTTACGTATAACGTGATAGTACGGAACCCTTTGTGCGAGAATCTGACTCGCACTTGTTCGGTTTAATTTTTACAAAATTTTAACTCTCTTCTAATATAACTGTCAGAAATATTTAAAACATGTACAATAATAGTGATAAAATAACTATTATATATTATTAATAATATAATACAATAATTGTGTATTTCGTTGTATATCTAAGTTATAGTTTTATTCAAATAAACTAAACAAATCCTGGTTAAATTTTTCATGGGTAAAAGGTCCATAAGCTGTAGTTTTCTAATTATTATACACATTCAGTGTAACTCCCACGCAATTTACCGTTACCAAGTAAAACAAACATACATTGTCTCTTACTATCAGATACACAACGCCATGATAGCTACAACGTTATTAGTGGATAGAATCCACTTTCAAAAAATTGGTAAAGATTAACATAACAATTCATAAACTAAATGTTGAAATAAAATTATAAATTTCTTAAAGAAAAACTAGTTTTCCATTCTTCTTTCAGATTTTAGGGTTCCGTACCTCAAAAGGAAAAAAGGAACCCTTATAGAATCACTTCGTTGTCCGTCTGTCTGTCAGTCTGTCAAGACCCCTTTTCTAAAAAACGGGAAAACCTACGAAGTTGAAATTAATACCAAATATTAAGGTGTGCGGTCCCTTGAAGCTGTGAAAAAATCAAGCCTGCAAGTAAACACAATCAAAAGATATGGCCGTTTATGTCTCTTTTCCCATACATTTGCAAAGGGAACCAAAACCTGTAGGGTACTTCCGTTGACCTAGAATCATGAAATGCAATGGCAATAAACAATATCTTATTGCATAATAAAGGACATACGGTCCTAGTTAAAGGAAAAAATACAAAATCCATAAATTAATAGTAACATCATAAAAAAATTACGAAGATTGGCACGTTCAAGGAAATCCTTTGAGATATACAAATCTTACTCGTTAAATGACCTTGTAAAGGTATTATGTGACAGTACGGAACCCTCAGTGCGCGAGTCTGTTTCGCACTTGCCCGGTTTTTTCTTTTCTTGTTCACCGGATTCACATCTTACTTACTGCTTAGTATAGAGAAAATTTCGAATGCTGCATATAACGTTCACGCCAGTAAAATAGAACAGAATCTACATAAAGTCTTTTAGGATAGATTTTTTGTACCATTAAAGATGCATCCAACCCTTGCATCGCGAAGGTAAATTAACCCCTGGGACGGCGGATGTAAACAAAACTAAATCACGCCCGGCGCACTCGGCCACATGTGCGTTCTAAGACGAGGTTAAAAAACTTTCCAGCGGGTATTATGCTAAGAAAGAAAAAAAAACGATGTTTTACAACATGTCTGGCGAGATATCTACAAGAGCAGCCCGGGTGCGAAATGCGCAGAAACAACCCAGACCACTGAGCTGCTAGTTGCGAGTTATTTTCAAGTACACGCGAGAACAACCATAAATTGCGTATCAAAGTTTAAAAAATGGGTGAGAAATGAGAATAGATCAAGTCAGCCTAGATTGCTTAAAAAAATTTGGTCGTTTAAATTCTTTATTCAATACTAGCGGACCCGGCAGACGTTGTCTTGTCCGAATGCGATACCTCTGATATTAGCCAAATAACCAATCCAAACCTTTTCTTTATGTACCAACCTAATCCTTTATAGCTTTTCATAAAACATAACACTGGCCGCATGTTTGAGGAAATAAAAATTTTATATAAAACGGCAGTCAAAAGTTTCTTTGAAGAAGGTATTCTGAAGTATCGAACAAATATGCATTTTATTGTATTTTTAAATAATCGTTCGACTTTTATTTTATGTCTTTTCTTTTAAACCTTCTCTGAAATAAGAGGAATGAAAAAAAACAAACTGAATTTAAATCCGCCCCGCGGTTTTCAAGTTTTAATAAGACTACCAAACAACGATTGATTTTTATTTCTCTTACTAGCAACTGTTTCCATAATAAACGTCAATTTTTTCTCACGTTCAACTTCACGAAAAATAGTGTAATGCAAAAGTAAAAGATATTTCAATTATACCGAAGTGTAAGGTTGCCATGCCAGCGCTCTTATCCGGAAAAGGTTCACACCAGACTCGGTTATTCTATTTAATATCATATTAAAATAAATTTTATCATTTTATATCATCTAATATATATGACAGCCCTGTAGGGTCGGACGGTTTAGGTATCGAGCGATCTATACCTAAAAATAAAATTGAAGGGTCTGTTTGTAACGGTAAAATATACATTTTAATAATTGCGTATGACTTATTTATATATACGATACTTACCTATTATAGCAAAAACGCAAGTTTTTAACGATTTTATGTTTTTTAGCCCCTCGTCACAGGTTGCCACAGTTTTGGAACCCTCTCGTCCTAGGTGTGACATTACATATTGAAAAATAAGTTATTAAAAAAAAATAAGTTTCTTTAAATTATTTTATGCAATATTGGTAAGTGAGTTCACAAAGTTTTTGATCCCCCCTGCCCGTTGTTATACAATGTCACATTTTGCTGGTGCCCACTTTAATGCGTGATTTAATTTCTGGATTTTTTGTCAAAGTTTTGACAAAGGTAATTTCCGTAATAATAGGAGATACTGTCTATATTAGTATGGTCAAAAGAAGACAAAAGGGATCGTGTATTCTTCAGGATACAGCCATCAGCATTCCCTTTGTTATCGCTGCGCCATGCGCGGCTCTAACAAAATATACAAACCCCGAAATGTAACCGCGCCGCGGCCACACGCTCGCTCCGTATTTTGACTGCTCATTAGTCAACTTTTAAACATTCCTTAACTCATAACAAATAATTAATCTTTTTTAATAGAATATATATATTGACTTTTTGTCATCATCATTGGTTCTTACATCTTTTACAGATGATTGTTTCTGTACGCAGTTTTACACCTCCGTTAACGGCTGTGCAAACCAATCCTAGATCGGCAGGATCGGCCACAACTAGTGCAGACGAATTTCACAGTAGAACTTATATATATATATATTCGATACGATATAGTGTTTTTAAAATATATAAAAGCAAACAGGCACGAGGTTCACTTATGCACATGGACGTAACTGCCATACTCGCAGATGCATTGCCGACCCATGCGAAATCAAAAAGCGGATAGTTGGATGCTTTCAGATTTGATATTACGAATTGATTGTCACATATCCATTTGAAAGCTTTAAGATAGACAAAAGTACGTATTATATTCGCTAATAATAGAGAACTGACAAACATAACCTACCTACGTATCTAGACACTTTTTCCACATGCACTTAATCATGACCTGATTGATATACCCGTTTTATAAACACTCAACCTGAAATTAATTAAATTGATGTGCACTTTTAATAGGAACGAGGAAAGCTGAATTTTGCATTAACTGCATCCGCAGATTTGACACAGTGAAACAATTCCTGCACGTATGAGATGGACGGCGATAATTGAAGTCGTGTACCGCGCAATCGCAAATGCATCGGAGGTGCGAGCAGGAAGACATGCAGCCTGAAAGCAGATCGTCGATACAGGATGGCGAATGCAATTGCTGCACTGGTTACTTCTATTAATTGATGTCTTCCTAGTATTGTGAATGCAGCGAATGCCCATACGTATAACGGTGTTATATCGAAAGGCATCTAGATATCTGTTGCAGTGATACGCACTCACATTATGTATACTACACTATCTCTGCGGAAACTTTTGCCTACTGTGATTACCTCAAAAATACATTATATGCAAATTAGTTAAATGCTTTTAAAGTCAGTCGACATTTTTTTATTCAATTCTGTTTTTGTAAGTAGATGCTTTTACTTTTTTTTAATACATGGCAATAAGCAGTCACTCTGTTTAGATTGGGGATTCGGGGGATGACGTCTGATTCTAGGTAAAATCAGTTGCTAGGTAGAAGAATAAAAAGAAACTCGATCCAAAGTACTTATAAGGGCTTTAAGTCTATTTTGCGGAAGAGAGTGCTGAGCCTAATCTGGTAAAATAAATTTATTTATGTATCAATTATTTTAAAAGCAATTTCTATGCGACGTTTAAATATGCAATTCAATCGCAGAGAGAAAGTGCTATCGATCTAGCACTTCTTATTTTTAATCTGTTTTACTTTGAGTTTCATCTAGTCCTGCCCCGGGGGCGAATTGGGGATCTTATAATCCTTCCATCTGCAAACAATTTATTTTGAACTCCAACAAAATTCTTCTGGAGCGTAAAATCATTTTTCTTATTTGTGTAAGTTTTTTGATAAGATTTGCCATTACTTACCGTAATACAAAGGCATTTATATTTCATTGATGACTTTGTCGCAAACAAGACATTAAATATAGAAACAACACTAAAACGAATTATAAATTTACAAATATAGAGACCATGTTGGACACAGTAAAGAAGAAGAAAAAGACATATAGAGACTATTTGAGCTCTTGCGACAGAAATATGATTTCCAAAACTTTCATGATGTCGTGAGTAATGACCCCAAGGAGAATCCTGCATTCCACAAGAATGTGTCTGGCTGTACCTATTGCCTCACTACAGATATAACACGTTTTTTCAATCGCTTCCCGCCATCTAACTAGATTACTGGTCTGGGAGCGTCATTTGGAAAGCATTGAGGTAGAATTTTAGTAAGGCTGGAGACCAGTCGTGTATTAAGGTACGCCATCTCAATGCTGGCGGGATACAGAATTCACCCATAGTTAGACATACCATGTTAAAGATCGTTATATGAGCGTTAATTTTCAAATGGTTAAATTTGACGAACTAGTTTCCTAACTCATACAAGATCCGTTATCGGCCCGAAAGTCGCCCAACTGAAACTTAAGCTAACAATAATAATAAGTGCATTAGCATACTAATAAATAAATACCTATTCTCTGTAGTGTCACGATAAATATATTGCATTATTCATACATGCATGGTTCCATTAAGACGAGTGTTTGTTTTAACTTAGCGAGGCTTACTCGCAAGACTTGCGTAGTTTGCATATAAGATTTAGTCTCCAACGTTATTGCTTCTACCATCAATATTTGCTTTGGTTACTCAACTATACACAGTGATGTTAGCGTTCACTGCATAATGCCGATAATGAAAATATGCTGGCACGCATAATATTATGCTTGCAATATTAACATTTTGAACCTTAGCAGTTCAACGTTCGAATGGGCGGTATAGATCCTTGAGATTCGATCTCCAACTTTGCTAAGGTATTAAAATATAAATTGACAGATCATGGCGACATTGCCGGCTACGTAGCCATAGAAACCTGCTCTGCCGTCGTAATAAAAAAGGCACAACTAACATTTTTTTCGAAATTGAGTTATATACATTTTTGGAATCAGGAAAAAAAAGGCCTATCTTTCAATATTTTTTGTTTAATTTTACTAATACAATAGACAAAAGTACAATAAGCTTAAAGGGCACAACTGAGCAATTTCATCTGAGTTATTATGTAAAAAGAGCACATTTAGTTTATAGTACGTCAAAAGGACAGGACGTCTAGACAAATGACTAGATATGGCTTTTATTTCGTCATATAATTTATAATTTTGTCAATTGAAAAGGCATAATTGAACTATTTCAAAAGGTATAGGTATTATATTACAGACGTGAACACTTATATACAACAAAAATTTACCATTCACAACCCTAAACTAGAAATAAGACACAGATGTTGCAAAGAATGTAAAAATTACGAAGAACATCACGAGAAGTATATATATTTCAGCTCGGAAAAAGTACGAAAAAGATGCTGATAACCAGACGAGGGCAAGCTGTATAATCGTTTTCAATTAAATAATTTATTGTGTTTGATTAGGCTCCAGTCATGATATAAAACATTATATCTTTTTTCAATTTCAGGACTTATCATGTTAACTGGAATCGTCATGTACATATCTGTGTTCAAATCTCAAGTGGGCCATAAATTGCGCTACATGACATTTTTTGATACTCCTCGAATGTCCTACAGTTACGGCTACTCGTTTGGTCTATACATTAGTGGATTCCTCGCTGCGGAGCTTGCGGGAACTTCAGCTATATTCCTTTTCCTGCAGTGGTACCAAAAAGACTGGATCACAGAATTGACAGAGAAAGCCAAAGCAGACTGTCGCGCGTGGGACCGTGAGTTTGCATTTTCTGATTTCAGAGAGAGAGATTCAACGTTATTAGAAAGACGCATGATGAAACGAGACACCTACCCTCCTACTGGATCGTCAGCTGCAACTCCAAGAGAACGACGACGTTTCGTCTTTGACGGAGATGATTTACCGCATTGCTCAATACACAAAAATCGCAGAATAAATCTTAGCTCAGCGTCTCTTAAGGATCTGTCATCATCGACGCTGTACGGCTTTCCAGCAGCGCCAAGGCCAACTGCCTGTGATAATTACTTCGAAGAATTCAAAGAGGTTCCTCAGAGTGCGAACACGCTGAGCGGTCTTAGAAGTGCTTCCATATTCCAGTCTCAAGCGTCAGTGGCTAGCGGCAGATTCTTGGATACGTCAGCAGTAGAGCCACCTCCGTCTCGAGAAGAAGAAATGGTAACCTTTGGCGCTGGAGCGAGGGCTGTCGATGACAAGCCACCGCGGCATGACCGTGCTGTTGGTACCGATCCGTATCGCAGAACTACCCCCGTTTGATTGTCAAAACCCTGGGTCTTACCCCCTGAAGCATATCGTTAAGTGATAAAGCCGTAAAAATGTTTCGCGGCATTCGATGTTCTTGGCGTATTGTAATGTGGCCACTAAATGGATGATAGAAAGTGATTTTCGAATTTATGAACTTATGTGACTCGTGTCATGAAATTTTTTGACTGTTACATTTCCTGAAATAAATACTGCCATTTGTGTATTAATTTTTTTGTGTTTTTTTCTTCGTGTCAAATATGTTTTTTCTCTTAATACATGTTAAACTTGTACATGTCTTCGAACATGTTAAAGATTATTGACGTAAGTGCAGTTAAAGTTTAATGGGAAAAATAAAATTAAGTATTATGAAACTTTGTAATTAAGTATTCAATAAACGTAATTTATCATTACTAAACTCGTCGAATTATTAATTAATTTCTATTAGAAAGAAAGAAAGAAGTAACACTTATTTTTTTATAAACAAACTTCTTAACGTTTCACGTCACGACCCAAAACGTGGTTACATTAACTCTCCTATCAGAGGCAGCCATTAAGTTCTTCTGCGTGCCGGTGTTAGGGTTCGCAGGGAACGATAAAAGATGGGCCAACGTTTGAGCTGCACCGCATAATCAGCTCAGGTTGGTGTTATCTGTGTATCCATCTGGATATGTTTTTCTTACTCCGGCCAAGCTTTCTTCGAAGTCTATTGAGTGACTTCCAAATTGGCCTAGGCGAGTTATGCTCAGGTGGAAGATTCTCAATGGGTGGCACAAAAGAACGTAAACACACTAAAAAATAAAATAAAAGCGAATGAAATAATCATAGCTGTCTCTATTATAATAAAAAAGGTCATAAAGAGCTTAGCAAGTGCCTCAACATGTTTTTCTTTTATGTTACAAGGGGCAAACGAGCAGGCAGCAGGCAGCTAAGTGCCTACTGAAGCCCATCGACATCTTGCACGACCACGAGGCAAGCAGATGCGTTGCCTGCCTTCAATGACGAGTTTGGGCCACCGGGAAGTCTTATAAACCGAATGAAAAGAAAACGAAAAATGTGCTAGAAGACGCTGAAACGATTAATTTAATAATGATTTGTATTCGTAGACACATAAATTAATGTTGTTTATTTGTTTTTATGTAGCATTAATGTGTTTAGATGTTCTGTCTGCAGTAGTGATATTTGTTCAAATCGTATTTTCCCTTTTTCTTTCTCAATACGTCTCCTGTACGTGTATAAGTTATTTTAAGCAGAAACTTAACTGTTATAGGTATATTCTTATATAATATAAGATTGTAAGTGTTGTGATGACTGTTCGTTTCTCTAAAGAACATAAAATAAAAATAAAATTAATTTTCATACAAAACTTTTGTACCAAATGCAAGTCACTATAGTAGATCTAGAAAACTGAAGAATTAAGCAGCTTTTAAAAAAATACAAGCTCAATAGACAACAATAGAATGTGTGTTTCCTCTAGACTCTAGAATATAATTAAAACATCTAGGCATGACTAAAACCTCCTTTCCAGTCAACTATAATTTAATTCCCCGCATTCATATATGATTCCCACACATTGTATCATACTGGGCTCTGTTGTTCATAGTAGGGTTATCGCTTTAACTAATCAGTATTACTTAAAGGTCATACGTTTTGACCAATGCTGATATATTGCATGGTAAATTTCTAACAATTTTCCACAAAAAAATGTCGTAGCAGACTCAATAGTTACATTTGAAGCGCACTTTTGATATATTGAAAAATTGCAATGGCGAAATTTTGGTGTCAGAACAATTATAGTTCTGCATACATGTACAATAATATAGGAATATCAAAGAAAAAAAAAATTAATATATACGTTATCATAAAAATTGGAGCAACGTATTAGATATTGAACTTGGGCTCCCCTACCATTAGGAACAATTTACCGTGTGTTTAATAGTCTATGTATTTATCTATTAAAATAGATAAATTAGGTACATTAAAAATCATCAAGTCACCAACCCTAATTCACATTACGCGACTCTACGTGATACAATGCTAAGCGATCCGGATGTTGAGAATTATATCTCTTTAAATCAGGATACTGGGCTTCCGGCGAGCCATGCCGGTCGTGGGCCGGGTACTGAATATGACGACGGAGATCTATGACGTCACCGAGGGGGATATCTTGAAGACGTTCTTCGTGTCGCCAGCGAACAACTTCTGCTTCCACGGCAAGTGTTCGTACTACTGCGACACTGGACACGCTATTTGCGGTAACCCTGATATGCTGGAGGGAAGCTTTGCTGCATTCCTACCAACCTCAGATCTAGCGGAGCGTAAGGTATGATTATATTATTATATCTAAATTTCTTATGGTTAATAGTTAATAATTCATTTTTTTTTAATAAATATCATAGCTGATACTGTACTAGCATGGCGATGTTGTTGAATTTAACTTATCGAAGAATACTTCATCATAATTAATAACCTTTTATTCTCACCTGGGACTTATAACACGCAAGATCAAAATAGGTGCCGTATGCTAGGATACGAAAGAATTTTTTTAACTATCCTGTAATGTCCCAATGCTAAGAAAAGGCCTCCCCTCTCTTAGACCACTCTCATCTATCCAGAGCTAACCCTATCCACTCCTTTCCTGTAACGGCGTTCAAGTCCTCGCGCCACATCTTCCTCGGCCTACCTGGTCTTTGGCGGCCAATAAATTATTTGATAAAATTCAATTATTAATTTATAAAACATTTTTCTATTATTAGACAATAAAATGTCCATCGTAATTCAATTATATACAAATATAACAACAAAAAACGACTTCAAATTGTCAGAACTAAAACAAATTGAGATAGGAACCCACGGGAAGCACCAGCTTTCAAATAAAAAGAGAATCATCTAAATCGGTTTGCCCAATCGAAAGTTCAACACACTTAAAAAATACAGTCAAATTTCAATTACGGGGGCGGGGACAGGGACGGGAACGGGAACGGGAACGGGAACGGGAACGGGGACGAGAACGGGAACGGGAACGGGAACGGGAATGGGGACGGGGATTATATACGATAGTAGAAGTCAATAGTAAGTAGCCCAACGTTAGGGCAGGACATCGTCTGTCGGGTCCGCTAGTTTTATATAAAAGTAGTTGTTAGCTGGCGACTAATACCTCGCATAAAATTTTAACGTGATAATATATAACCTTCCTCGATAAATGTTCGATCGATGTTTTTTTTTTAATTAAAAATTAAAATTAATTTATACAACAAGTTATATATATATACAGCTTAATATCCAAAACTCTTTCATAAGTTTGTGGGGATATGAATATTCCTCATTGCGATTACATACAACAATAATACGCAGCTATTAACAAAAGTGACTTATGTATTAACGAAAAAGTCTCCGTGATACGTGCGATAGAATAATTAGTTATTTTTCTTTAGCCCCTCCATATGGCGAAAACTCATTATAACAAATAAACATGCACGTTCCATTGAGATTCATCTTAAAGAGTTTACACTGTATATATAAAAGCGAAAGATTACCTATCATGAAATTTTGAAAAGGAGATAGTCTATACGTAGTAAGTAGAGGTCCGCTAAGTACGGGTTTTTCGATAGGGTCAGATTAAGAAGGTCTAAGGACTTTTGGAAGTTTAATTTCACGTAAACGAAGTTGCGGGAAACAGCTAGTATTATTATGTAGACTTAGCGTTAAAACTATAACATTTAAATGTAACAAAAGCAGCGGCAGTAATAGCTGTCTAAATGATCCCTAACGACCCGTTTGAAATGCCCGAACGCCACAGACAATAAAAATTACCATTACCCCTATTGGAATTAGGCAGTATCCTAACTGTTATTGCCGTTGTAGCCGGTTTTCCGGTAAAATCTGACGCTGTAGCTATCCTTTCAGAGCAGGAGCTTTCAGTGTTTAGCCGACTGTAGTGAGGAAAGGACGTGCGTGCCGCATCAACTAAATACGAACTTGATATCGTTTCGCGCGATGTTTTGAATTTAACTGATAATAAATTTCATCAGTGCTGTGTTGTGTTAGTGTTCGAGATGGTGTTGAGTGGAGTTTTAACGTTTTCGTCACTGTTTCTGTTCCTCTTCCAAGGTAAGTGGCGGGGAAAACCGCGACAGCAATTCGGGATACGTTTGCGGAATTTAAATGTACATTTTGGACAGTTAATATTTTTTGTCCCTTTTGTATTGTATTGAATGAATGAGGGTGGTGTTAGAAATGAAATATTTTTTCGCAACATTAATGTGTAGGGCGGTCGGTTTTTCAAGTACTTTAGGACATTATGTTTTGACGGGATGAGTCGCTCCCGTTTTAATATTTAAATAATATGTTTGGAGGCTTTTGTAACTTTTGCGTTGTTAATATTTTTATTTGATTTAAATTCATAATATTAATTATCTAATTTATTAAATTGTACAATGTCTCTCGTATTTATTTGTGGATTAACAGTAAGTTATTTAGTATGAATATGAGTTTAAGCACTCTTTATGCGGTCATCGTCCGGTCTAAAGTTTAAGAACATTTCGAAAAAAGCGGCGGACAGGCGGTTCACCTTTCTTAAGTGACTATCAACGCCCATGGCCTACGGAACTACTAAAAGGCTCGAAGATGCGTTTTAATCCTTTTTTATTTAACAAGGGGCAAATGGGCTTCAGTTCATCTACGAGACTTCTTCTTCGTCCTAGCGTTATCCCGGTGTAGTAGTAACAGGGTCCACTTAGATTGCAGAGGATTTGGCTGTGCGGCGAGTTAAGATGACCGATTGCCATCTGACGTCATCCTCGGAACCCCCATGATATTAGTCGTAAGGTTGTAGAGATCGTGGGGGTTCCAAGGATGACGTCAGATGGCAATCGGTCATCTTAACTCGGCCCACAGCCAGATCCTCTGCAATCTAAGCGGACCCTGGTACAAACCGGGATAACGCTAGGAAGAAGAAGAAGATATATTTATATAATATTCAAAATTGGGACGACATTTGAATTGAACCTGATTAGGAATCATTTGATGCAATTTTGATATGCGTAATGGGATAAATTTGCGTTAATAAATATAAACAGTTCCGAGTTACATAGTTCGAGCACAGTTCAGAAATAAAAACAATATACTTACTAGGCCCATTTTTTAAAACACACAGACATACACATGATTATTGTTAACATACGTTATAAAAGTATATATATAGCTACAATAATATGATTATTGGAACATATTTTTTTCGTTATTTACTAAGAACTTTGCGTAGAAACTTTAGTTTGTTGGCAGAGGACGGACGTGCAATATGCTCGGGATAATTTCTTTCGGGACGCTGTTTGTTTTGGTAAGTAGTAGTGTTAGGTGTGTTTGAATTATATTTCCCTCTTCGTTATAGGTATGGTGTATTGATGGAAATGGTCTTGGAGTCTAGTAATTGATAAATAATTTTACTGACTAGCTGATATCCCCCATTTTTGCTATTCCTACTTGTGAAAGAAGTCCCATCAAAATCGTTCCAGCCGTTTCGAAAATAATCCGTAACAAACGGACAGGCAGGTGACAATGGTGTTTTAATTAAACAAACTTTGTTCTGACAATAAAAAACACAACAAAAAAAAGAATTTTCCAATTTGATGCAGTCGTTCGGAAGTTATGCGTGTACATTCGGTATTATTTCACCGGGAAAGTTATGAGCTTTCCCGGTGGCATAAACCACTCTTTAAAGGCCAGCAACTCATCTGCGAGGCTTCTGGTGGTGCAGATGTGCATCTGTATTCACTTATGTGATGAACCGCCTGCTCGTTTTCTCTTTGTAGTATATAAAAAAAATCCATTTCGACGGTTTGTTTATATTTATATAGATATAATACTGTATAAATAATAATGACTTGCCCGTTGGCGCAATGGGCCCTGTCCTCCACTGCGGCGGTCATTGGGCGGGTTCGATTCCCGCCTCGAGTTTGGGTGTATTATCGATTCATATAGACAACTTAATGCCTGTGTTATAGGTAACAGACGCATGTAAAACACAAATATTTTATCGAAATATACAATAACATACATACATTTAGATAATACAACCAAACTCGAGGTGGGATTCGAACCCACGACGCCGGAGCGGAAGGCAGGATCACTACAAACTGCGCCAACGGACCAGTCAAATAAGTATAGGTAGAGCTAATGAGATTTCTGATGAGGTTATTGATGGTGGCGGTGGCGATGGTGATGGTCAAGGTGATGTTATCCTCCTTTATAAAACAATCCCAGCCGATCCAAACGTCTTGCAAATAAAGGTATTTGCAAGGAGTTGACAGAATGAACACAGTAAACATATATTCGGATCAATGCGGATTCTGCTAGTTTACATATTCCAGTTCAGTATTTGTTTAAAACGCAAAATAAGGCCCGCGACAAGGAAATCCCGGTTTTATTTCTAGTAAGTCAATATATACAAAAGCAGAAGTAAATCTTGTTTTATCTGAAAGATCTTTTAAAAACTTTAAGACGAAAACGAGGTTTTCTCAATTAAAGACAACTTGATGAGAAATGTTTATTAACACTTGTTGTCGCTTCGAGGTTAATAACAACACTGACTCGACTAGTTTAATATAAAGCGAATGAAGGGGAATGAAGGTAGGGATGACTGACGTATCGAATGGTAACAATCATTCCCATTCATTCGACGAGATTAATTAAGTGTTTGTTTAGTAAGCAGTGACCGGTGATGGTATCTATCATCCTGCGATCAGGCATCTGTTCATTCGCGGGAGGCTAATAGTCAGTCGAGGTATTTAACTTGTGCATTGCAATCCTGGACTATTCACAGTCATTCCGGTTGGCCTAGTTCCTATTGAGTTTAACTGGTCCTTTCCATCAGTTGCTACAACTCAGTAAGCTGAAGGGAAATGATATATATAGTTAGCTCATAAGAACAGAATAAAATTCTTCTTATCCTTCGATGCACTCATGGTAGAGCAGTCGTGGTAATCACGTTGTCAAAAGAATCTGTTAGTTTTTTAACGTTTTAGCTCGCCTTTTATATCTGCTTTTATGTATAGTGTTGTTGTTTGTCTGAAAGAGAGTAATACTCAGCTTAATTTAGAGTAAAAACTCTAAAGCTAATTTTCAGTAGTTCCCTAAAGACAAACGATAAACATAATGGCATAAAGAAAGACTATTACAAAAATAGACTCTTCTTCTTTCCTAGCATTATCCCGATCTAGTAAAAGGGTCCACTTAGATTGCAGAGAATGTGACGTCGTCCCCTAAATTCCCACAATCTCTACAATATCATGTCAAATATAATAAAAAAGAACACAATAAGGTTAGGGTATGTATGTATTTTACATATTATCCAATACCGAATACCGGAAACAACTTTGTATCCAAAACTTCGCCATGTTATCGTGTCCACGTGTTTCTGCCCTAGTCCGCTGCATTGTGAAGCGTCTAATTGAATGATTGGCAGCGGCGCCAGCGACACACCTCTCCAAATGATACTCGAGCGGCGCATCCGTCCGCCTGCAACGCATCAGGGTTTAACTGCGCGTTACCAGTTTGGTGCAATCGCTAAGCTTACAGCATCTTTTTTTGAAACTTAGCTCTTATCCCGGTCTAGTACCACAGTCCGCTTAAATTGCAGAAGATGTGGCTGTCGTACGAGTTTAGTTGACCAACTGCCGTCTGGCGTGAGCCCCGGAACCCCCACAATCTCTACAATCTTACGACTATTATTTCTCAGTGATATTAATCGGGACCCACTGTTTTACCTTGTGCCTTTTCCAATAAGGTGGAGGTCGGACATTAGAAAACCAGTGTTAGAATGGGTCACCCACCTATCACCCAGGCTCTGTAAGAACTGCTTAATACGACATCCTCCAAATACCTTAGCTACAGTATGTCAAATTATCTACAGTATATTTAAATAAAAAAGTTAACAGCTCTTAATATCTCAACGGCTCAAGATTGATAAAAGAAAACGAATCCAAAGGGTCCTATGTATAGGAATCAAGTGGCCTATCGTTGTCGCACAAAAGCCTTACCAGCCAAACCAAACCACAGCCTAACAATAAAATTTACTTAGTATTATGATTCTGCTGGTGGCCTTTTAAAAGTTACTTAGCTGGAATAGTATTCTTTGTTTAGACAAAATAAATATCAATTTCTCGTGTCAGTTGTACCAAACAGGATAGCCTTTTCGTGCACCAATCCAGGATTACAGCAGTGGATAAGGAAAATCCCGTTTATCTCCCGTAACAAGGACCGGATCGTGTGTGCTTGCGTCATGCCCCCCCCCCTCCCCCTTCCTCCCCTAATTTAAGAGTACATACTGATCAAACCTCGTGCTGTTTACATCATACATTTTACATGTTTACCACGTGTTTTGGCATTCGAATACATATGTATCCTTAGTGAATTATAAATATTACTAGATTGATTGCAATGTCTGAGTTTAGGAATTGTTAGCTCAACATTAGGTCATATATTGACTGAGGATCTCGTTGATGACCGAGACATCGAAAGAGAACGCCGAGCTCTGGCTGTTAGAAGCAA
>JANCMC010045450.1:0-24860 GCA_024363005.1 Charaxes varanes
TACATATATAAAAGCGAAAGGTCACCTGTCGGGAAACCTCGAAAACCGCGGGACGTACAGAGATGAAATTTAGCAAGGAAGTAGTTAACAATTCGTAGACATCCACCAAGAAGGGATTTATTCGATAGGGCCAGATTAAGAAAATCTAAAGTTTACGCGGACGAAGTTAGTAAGTAGTACATTTTATACGTATCTTTTTTAGTCACACTATTTAATAGATACTTCAATTTTATTTGTATATATCGCACGCTTAATATTATACTGACCAATTACGTTTTACGTCTAAAGTGAGTTAATGATACAGGCAGCTTCGTTTCAACGTCCTCTATCAGCCAGTCTAAAAATTATTTCGATATCTCCATCCAACACTGAGATATAGCTATTTTTGCTTTCTTTTTTTTTAACTAAAATAAGTTTGTAAAAAAAAACAAACAAATAATAATATATCGTTAAAATAACATTTTAATATGATTGTCACTATAGTTCCATTTTTATCAAATTATACGCGGAATAAGTCGTAAGTGACAAAAAGTTTTTAGCGATTTCCCTAAAATCAGCTTTTTTCAGTTAGGTCAGTTTATATTAAGCGTGCGATATGTAGGTTTTGATAAAATGATGTGTGAAAGTGTCGGTGGTATGACACCTATCCAATCGCGTAAAATTATATTTATATTTTTAGTTTCAACAATTTTATTGTTGTTAATTTCACAAAGGATTCGCTGCGGTAACGGTTATCATTAATATCGATTAGGGTTACCACCTTTAGCAGGGTTATAAATTAATACATAAAAATATTTTTTTTCCAACCACGCAGTACTTGTTGCCTTTACTGACTACCTAACAGATCAGAAGGACGCCTTGTTTGCTTTGAACCAAAACAGTGCAGCAATGTTGTATGTAACTTCATTACGGCATTGTTATTTATTTTCATGTAAATTTATCACAGAGGTTTAATGTCTCTCATTCAGTTTCATATAAAATGTATGCATTGGATTGATAATGACTGAAAAAAAAAAACGACCGAATAAAACCGAAAAAAAAAATGGTGTGGATTGTATACTATTGTAAAACTTTGATACTTCATGTTTAGCAAGAAAAGTTTAAAATTGGAAATAGACAGCGATGTAAGAAAAGCAGTTTCCGCACTTTTCTTAAGTGAGTAATTAATGCACTCGTGTTGCGCTCGGTGCATTAATCTACTATTCTGTTTCAGAAAATCTAAATGAGTTATTATAATCACTTTGATGTTCCTAATGTATTCATTGTTATTAAAAATAGCGTTAGATGTTGCTAAAGTGTTTAGGTCCGTCTACGGTTATCCCTAATGTATAGAAAACGCAGGTTTCCAGTTCAGACAGGCACTTCAATTTTACTTATGTTATCCTAATCTTAGCCAATACAATAAATCTGAATATGAGAAGTAAGGCGTGAAAATTAATGTCATTTTTACGCCTACTTACTCTAACTACTCTATCTATCCTACATAGAGAAATACTCAAAACCAAGCATCGTGAAAATTGCATACATGTCAGAAGTGTAGAGAAAAAGGAAAGGAAAAACCGGAAGAAAAACTGAATAAAAGGTTTTTAAAAATTCATACTTTGGCAGTCAGCGGTTACCCTGGATACAAATTAAAGTGGTCATATTTCACGTAGGGTTGACAACCCTAATGACAATAGAGACGCAGCGTTTTCCGCTACGATAATGGCTATATTAATTGATACCTAGCCGCGAACGCGAACGTTCTTTACTTATATTGCAGCAAAAAGTCAATTTATATATAGAAATGATTTGCTATCTCTTATCAAGGCACGAATAAGTTTTTTAAATAATACTTTGCGGCAAACCTGGTAACGCAATGCAATTTGGTGTAGTGAGTGCTTCAAATGTAGAATCCTGAGTTTGGTGAGGGCCTCGAATGCACGGGATGTAACTAATTTTACCCTCGTGTGGCACACATTACTTTTCACTTCAGCAGTGAGAACATGTAATAAGTATTTCTTAGAAGACAAAACAATGAACAGGAATAAAAAGAGTTGACGTTTATATCTATTGTTAATCAAAGTAATACTTAATATTTTAAAACTTAAGAGTGCTATCATTTCAGTTCTGCAAATTTAAAGTTATAGTTTGTACGTAACCAGTTAACCAGCGAAATTTTATTCCCGCTACTTTCTAAGATGCGTTCAGTGCATTAAAAGGGCTATTTGTGATTGATTTTTTTTATTATCATTAAATATCTGTAAGCTGTCGTGTCTTTCTGTTTGAAAGAAGAGTTCCTTATTCATTTTTTAAGATGATAATAATATATGAACGATTTTCAATATTTAGGCAGGTCATTTAATTAACGGCCTCATTAAACTAACGGTTTGCGACGTACGCATTAATTATAAGTCGCCGGAAAGGGCGAATGAGGCGTCAAGGTAGACATTTTCATAAAGGCATTAAATTAATTATCCAACACGACCTAACCTAACCCTCTCGTACTTTACGCCGCTCTGCAGGTACTACTGCCGTCATATAAAATTAATTGTTACACGGAGGTTATTTGAACCTGTTAACGCCCAGAGATTCACTTGCAGCTGAATTTATATTATAATCAAAGCGCTTTAAACATTGAGCTATCACAATTCGCATCCTCAATGTACAGGGATATTTAATTTACAAAAATAATGTCAATAATAAATAATTGGAAGACGTAAAATTGTAGGCATTTTGTATAAATGTGCGAATTATTTTTCTCAAGACTATTGGATATACGACTAATTGATACCTTATATACCTTCTTTGATCAAATTATTCTTTTAATTATGTTATCAAAGCCTATCAAACCATCTGTATTGAAATTTAAAACAATATATTTAAATAGCTTTTTAGTGTAGACAGTTTAATACTATTACATTATAATAAAGATATTTGAGACTGGTTTAAATAAATAAATAAAATTAATATGATTATAAAACCATGTATATTTAAATTCATAGTAATATATTTAAATAGCCTTGTAGTATTGACAGTTAAACACTAACAAATTTTAAATAAGATATTTGATAGAATGGTATAAATAAATAAATATAAAATAAATATATACAGGACTATATAAAACACGGACGTCTGTTTCTAACGTAGAAAACTTAATGCCTGTGTTAAAGGTAACAGGCGCCTGTTATACACAAATATTTCTTTTGTAAAAATATATAAATACATACATATAGATAATGCAACCAGAGTCGGGGCGGGAATAGAACCTACGACCACTGGAGTAGAAGGCTGGGTCACTGGTGACTCAGCCAACGGGGCCAGTCAATATTCAAAGCTATTATAATAATTTATTAACTACCTATGATAATATATTATTCTAATAGAAAACTATATAGCCAAACATATTAAGTCCTACATCGACAATATAATCCTTTTACATAAAACCAGGTAAACCTTCCATTGACCTCTCTAACGAGATATCTGCAATATTAATAAGCTATCGATTACTAGCTGGGTTCGCAATGCATACCTTTAAATAAAACTGTATTTGTATAGTAATTAATGGCCTTTTCATAGATTTTTATAGGGCAAGGGGCAAAGGGGCAAACGGGCACGTTCGCCTAGATGCGTTTTCGGATTTTTAGGAGGAGGTTGGGCCACCGGGACCTCTACAAAACGTGACAACAATACCATCACTTTACGTGACAGCGTTGCTGTCACTTCACGTCGATCCTATGAAACAGAGGCACTAGGCGTTTTCCATTTTTTTTAGTAAAAAAAGTCTAGGGAAAAGTAATCAATAGTGGGTGCGGTAGCACGAACTAGGATAGAAATTAGTGCCGAGAGGGTCCAGCCGTGCCTCCTCGCTGTGTCGAACTGAGGTCTGCGCGCAGTTTGCCTGCCACTGCACGACGTCACTCAGCACGAAAAACGGTATTACTCATCGCACGCAGCCCTACCGGTCGAAGAAGCGGGGGCGGCAATGCAATAATGTATGCCGGCAAATTATGAAAGCACATAAAAAAACACAAGAATGCGTATTTTATGTTAATTATTTAATTTTTTGATAAAACTCAGATATCTTATCGTTGAAATAACGTGATCAAGAATGAGAAAATATGTAGAAACGAAGAAACTGCGAAAGTGTAGAAATTATTGACAAGTTTTAGTCATACTGTTTTACCGACTGTTATCAAAACTGTTTCTTTTTAATATTAGAATTTTTGTTGTTTTAGTTTATGTATAGTAATCATGCCACAATTTATTTTAATAAATGGTTTTATTTTTATGATATTTATTTCTAAACTTTGATAGTGATTATGAAATGATAGTGATTAAATAAAGGGCCGTAATAGTATATGAATTAATACAGGGCAAAACGATTAGCCGTCTGTAATTTTGTTGCAATTATATTTAACTACTATATGGAAATTGTGATTGAAATAATAAATATATATAAAAGTGACTAAACCTGTAACATTTAAAACTTTTAAAGTTATGAGTTGATGTAGGAATATGATGTCATAAAGATGTCGATAAAACAGTATTACAAAACTAAATAAATTTCTAATAGATTAAATAGACACAATAATGTATTTTATTTAAGAATTTTACTGACATTGGAGGCCTTGTAATAAAATAAGCATTTTTAATTTTTATAAATTTAAATACTGGCAATTTAGTTTACATTAAATATTGATATTTAATGTGTCAGTTCCCAAATGTGTTACTGTCAGTTACAATTATAACTGTCACTTCATTTAGTGTTTGAACGGTGTCGAGTGTGCAGGTCCACAAGTATGACTGCGGAAGTAGATGGTAGCGTGAATTATAGTGAAACAATTTCTTTAAATAAAAAACAGGACTGTAACGGAAAAGATGAGACGATGCACAATGGGAAAGTGCATCATTATAAAAATGGTTTCGTAAAATCGAAACCTGCCGACAATGATGCCGATGTAAGTAAATGATTTTATATGTTTTTCTGTACTTCTCTATGGTTGTAAAGCGCTTTCGCTAATTTCACAACCTGATGACACTAGCAACGCTCCATAACACACTGACCTAATGGATGGCTAGGGTTCAATGTCTGCATGCAACCCTAATCAGCAACGAAAAAAATTCTCAAGGCCTTTTTAATATCGTACGATTGTCGCTAAGCTGTTAATAGGATGGTCAGAAATTACTATTCGGTAATAAAAGAAACCTAATATTATACTAATTTATTGATATATACAAGTGTGTTTACAAGCTGAGCCGAATACATTATAATTGTATACAGATGGTATTCTAATAACAATAATTTAATTATAAAACTGAATAAAATAGTAAATTCATTATTTCAATTATAGTTTCACTACTAGCTGTGCCTTTTTCCACATAAAATTAGGTAAAAAAAGGTATAGCTCTCCTCAATAATTGGGCTATCTAACACTGAAAGAATTGCACTGAGGTGACAAAAATTAGGGCCAAAACCCTCGGCAAACCGAGGTCCCTGCAGGATGCTCTGAGGAACCCATACCGGGTCCTCGACTTCTGGCAGGAGTTTGGCTGGTTGGAGTAACTGACCGGCCACAAACCCCTCAGGCACAATGGTCATCCCTCATTGACTAAGTGCGGTATGAGAGACAGCGGATAAATCAATGCTACCTTTACCCGCTTTCTATGTGCTGATACAGACAACTTGTTATGTAAAAACTTAAGCTAATTAAGGATTAACCTTTTTCGTAACTGCAATGCTTGAAGGCTCGCAAACGGGAGGCCAACCTTTGAAACATGACTATGTTTATCTCTCAAAGATCCCTTAATCCCTAGTGTGGTTTGATATTTATAAATGTGTATATTTATTTTATAAACTCGTAAACTTGTATTTAACGATTTAATTATATATAACCTGTTTATTTACATCTTGTAATATTATTCTCGTATTATAATTAACCAATATTTGGAATCCTTAGTCACTGTTGATCAGCATATTACGATACCTACTGAAAATCAGTAACTTTTACTGAGTAGGTTTTCTTTGAGATATATTGCAATGCTTAATATTTTGTATATTTTATATTGCTTTTTAAGCCTAGAGTTCAATTTAGGAGTTTAGTTTTCGTTGTTATACATAATTATATTGTAAGAATGCAATGCATTAATTCCTAATATATATTTTTTAAATTCTTGTTCTTATGTAGCTTCGTTATTAAAATTTATATAGCGGGATAACGTCATATCCCGCTTATACCTATGAATTGCACTCTCATAAGCAATCCCTAGTCTTAATTTATTCGGTTTTAGGTGTTTGCGTCCTGTACGTGTCCTAACCAAGTAAGCGGTTAATAGGAAATAAGTGCATAACTTTAAGCACTAAAGCGCTTAATACTCTACGCTTTAAGCACTAGAGTGCTTTAACGAATTTTGGCTCCAGTTAAAGTTTTCATTAACAATTTAAGCTAAACATCATAGTTGCAAAGAAAGAAATTAACCGAATGAATCAGGTTGTAAATGGAAGAATATATGTGAATAAGTTATTTATTATAAAGTGAGGCGAACAAAGGTATTGGGTTCAGCAAGTTCCTAATAAACCACCACTATTCTCAGTCACCAATATACTTTATGTAAATTATGTTCCTCCCATGTAGACCATTCTATCAATCTTTACGAGGTTCCATTGTGTAATAGTAACTCCCTTAGATTATATAGAAGTCTTCTATATTCTAACAAGCGGATCCGAACAGGCATTGTTCTGCCAGGTAACGTTAAATATATCGCATTATTTTATATAACAAGGCGCAAAAAAGCACGCGGTCGACGTAAGTAATTACTTAGACGAACTGCTGCCCATGGACATCTGCACAACCACAAGGCTTGCAAATGTATTGCAGGCCTCTAAAGAGGAGTTTAGACCACCGGGAACACTCATACATCGAATGAAACGCGACCACAATACCATCGCTTGACATGATAGCATTGCCGCCACTTTACGCCGATCTTATGTAAGAAAGAGGTACTGGTACCTACCCGGAGGCGCCGGCACAATTCGGCCGCAAACCAAATCAAAAGGGCTGCAAGCTTGGCGCTACCTCTAAATTTATGTACATTAAATTATATTCAATCAGCCTTTCCGATCTTTAAATTTGTCATTGTGGAAACTATTGTTTAATGTATGATATAAATTGAAAAATTTTTACATAATAGCGGATTATTATTAATATTCGGGTATTTATGCACTATAATTAATACCTATAAATCTTTTCCCCTAAGTAATGCCGGATTTTTTAATATTTAAGTTAGATTTTCTAGTTTATAATTGGCGTAGAGTGGAAAATTGATTCGATGTTCATTGCGTTTCTTTTAAAAAATAGGCCTTGTTGAAGGGATTGATTGATTGATTGATTTCTTTATTGCACACATAAAATATGTAAAATACACAAACTAAACTATTACAAAAATATAACTTAATTAAAATGTGTACAAAGGCGGGCTTATTCCATAATTTAGTCTATCTCTCTACCAATGAGCTATCATGGACTTACGTATCGTGGAATGGAATTATTTTTCCAGCATAAACTCGAAAAATAATTCCAGTTCCAACAGTTATTTCAAAATAAAACATATCAGTTGTAAATTCAAATATTTCAACGATATTTTAAATATTAAACCTTCCAATAACTTTATACGTAACCAATGGAAGTTTTACCGAAATATGTATTGAAGCTTCAATCCGTTGTTGAATGAAAATGCAATTTTCAAAATGCTACAACAATAGGTCCCGCCGCCATTGTTGTTAAAGCCCTTGCACACGACAAAATGGCCGCCACGCCAATACCAAGTTTAATTATGTTACGTTGAAAATCCGTGCTTTAAGCAGATTTGGCGGAATTTAAAATTTGTTTTTGTAAAGAGAGCGTAGCCTAATCAGTGCTCCTTATTTGAGTCGATTGCTACGTTAGGCAGTTCTTAAAGCAGCCGGGCGACGGATGGGTTGCCCATCCTAACACTGATTTTCTAATATTCTACCTCCTCCGTGTTTTGAAAGGCGTGTAAAACAGTGGGACGCGATTAATGTCACTAAGTAATATTATTTGTGACATTATGGGGATTCCGGGGATGATGTCAGACGGCAATCGCTTATGCTAACTCGCCCACAGCCACATCATCCTCTGCAATTTAACTAGGCCTTGATACTAGTTCATAACAGCTAGAATGGTGGGAAGAGTGGGCAGAAGTCCGCAAGGATCCGGGATTCAGACTCCGCTGGATTTCGTTACATCCACTCCTGAGACAAGTTTTACGCCTAATTAGATGAGCATCGGGAAAATTAAGTATTCCCCAAGGTAACTCTAATATTAAGAAAGCATTTTTTATTTCTAAAATTTATAACAATCTTTTTGGAAGAATCAAATTATTTTTAAGAAACTTCGTTATTCAGTTACAGATTTTAAACAACAAAGATCAAAATTAGTACAGAATTTCATGAGATATAATGCCCCAAATATACTCTTGATATTTGCATCATCTATATACATAAAAATCAATCGTTCGTTAGGATCGCTAAGATTCATTGACGGCTGAACCATTTTGAATTCTGTTACTATTATTTTTATTCCTCTTTTTTCTAAACCTATTAGAAGAAAAGAAAGAATGAAAGAGAAGAAAGAAATGCAGATTTATTTGCTATTACAGAAGACTATAAATAGATGACATTCGTACTAGACCTTTTGACTGACGTGCCAGGTAAAATTTCTTGAAACTTACGGCCAGTGTTACGTTTTAAAATTGTAAATATATACTTTGAGAGTTAATATGATATATCGGTAGCTTTTACAAAAAAAAAAAACAGATTTTCAGAATAACGTTTAAAACACCAACTCACTGCATTGTTTTGGTAATACACACCACACAAATAATTGTACGAAAACGCTGAACAACAAGTATTCAGAATTTCATTCCATTTGAAATTCACACACACGGGTAGGAGCTCATAAATAATCCTATTACGTATTAAATAAACGGACACATGGACAGACGGACGAAATATTTGTATGTATAAAGACAAAACGGACGCCGGACGTGCGGTTCTCACGCGTTTTTTGTGCCATCGATCTACCCAATTACAGAAACTCAAAGAAAACGCCGCGCTCCAGTGGACCGACAGAGTAAACTCTTGGAATTATGTATAGGGATGTTTGTCTTGCCGTTTGTTTTCGGTTCTAAATTCGGCAAGTTTAAGAACCGAGAATATAAGAATGAAGCGAATTGGAGAAAAGAAATTTCTATGAAAGTTGTCGTTTAGTCGGTCCTTATTGACTGAGTTTGTCGACGAAAAAGATTTTATACGATTTTATGTTTTTTTTTATATATGTGCCAAAAAATCTTTTTAATGTTATTTTTTTATATGACGGTTAAAACCATAGTTACAATTAAAACATAACGAATGCGCGTAAAAATCATAATTTACTTTTTTTTCAATTTACTACTTCTAATTAAAATTTCGAAGTCATTGCACCGTGATTTTGGCAAAAAATAAAAAATCACAGAGTAATTAGTCAGAAAGAATTAACAGTATTAATTACGCATCTACATTTTTAATTTCTAATGTGGTTTTTTTAAGTGACTATACATAATTAGACAAAAAACGGATGAGTAATCGGAAGCATTATAAATTCGTTCTGCAATCAAGTTTGTAATAAAGAAAAACCCATTGTTCTATTTTCAAGTTTTGTTGTAGGTATCAGGTTTTACTTTTTATTTTGGTTGCTTTGGCTTCATTTTTTAAGGCATTTAGACTCTGATCGTATTCTAATTAATTTATTTAATACGAACGTTGTATAATTGAATACAAATATATTATATCTACTGTATGTTATAGTGTATATGCAGTACAGACATAGGGGTTCTCTCAAATCCGAACAAAGTTCTTATTAAGAGAAAAAATTAAATTTCATCGTCACAGGGCATGGAACTTTATTCTTTTAATTTAAATTTAAATTTTAATAGACTATTTTCATTTGGTTTTATATTTGTGTGAGTACAAACATAAATCCAATTAATTTGTCAATTTTTTTTTTACATTTATAAAACTTACTTTATGGGTAAACTAAAAAACATTAAAACTTAAACGTAGAGACGCTGCGTTATGCGAACTCATCGCTGCCCAGCAGTTTCGAGCAGCCATAGCTAAAGGTAACGGTGTTGCGACTTTAATCAATTTATTGTTTTTTAGAGTACCCTTTATTAGGATTGTAGGAACGCGGAAATTTGTAGGGACCCTCATGCCAGAACGAGACATAACTCAAAGTGTTTGTACATCTTTGTCCTTGAAGACTGCAAAGTTCTGCACAACTTTGCGCAGCTACAAAGAGTCCCCGGCCACACTACATGATATTTCAAATGACCATGCAAATGAAGCTATGTCTGGCTCCGGCATTACATTATCGGCCAGTCCATCTGTCCGCTCATAAGGTAGTAAATATTCTTGGTATAAATTGGCTTCATTTAAAGGTTTAGGTTTTTCCGACTTGATGGTTAAATAATTGATCAGGTTTTAGATGGAGATGTCATTAGTAACCTAAGTAAATTAACCAACTGTTACCCAAGTAAGTCCGCGTATTTTTTGCGAAAAATTTTAGGGGTTTTAGGGAAATTAAAATTAACCTGCCTTTAACTACACATACTAATAATATAAAGAAATAAATATATATGACTTTATGACACACGGACGTCTGTGCCTAAGTTAGACAACTTAATGCCTGTGTTACAAGTAACAGCCGCCTATTATACACAATATATTTTTATTTATTTGGAAATATGGACAATACACACAGACTCGAGGCAGGAATCGAACCCACGACCCCCGGAGCGGAAGGCAGGATCACCGCCCTCTGCACTGCACTAACGCCAATGCCAATCAGTATATAAAGCTGAAGAGTTTGATTGTTTGAACGCGCTAACCTCAGGAACTACTGGTCCGTTTTGAAAAAATATTTCAACGTTAAATAACCTATTTATCGAAGAAGGCTATAGGATATATATTATCTCGTTAAAATTGAATCTTTTCTTTTTTTACCTAATTTTACGCGGACAATGTCAAAGGCGCAGGTAGTCGTTTAAATAGAATTCTGTTTTATTTGTCTGATAATTACTTATAGATTAGTGTTACGAGCTTCATTTAAATATTTTTAATGACCTCATTACTCCGACATACGTAGTTCTAAGTCGTTTCGAATTATGAGGTTTCAGTTCAAATAATAAAATCTTCAATTTTTTCCGAATCCCGCACGAGCGTAGTTGCAGGTAACGCCTATAGGTCCTATAAATCTCGAGTGTGACGGTAGACTTTACAAAACAGGCGTTTCTATACGAGAAACTCTTTCAAATTTACCTTAATACGTACGATACTCCACCAAGTTCCACATCTACGTATATAAAACAAATTAACTTAAACTTGAACCTTATCGTATCTAGAAATAAGGTATATATTTGCACCTTGTTGGTTTTGATGGAAGTAGGTAGGGAAGGTTGTATTATTGGAAATTCCTGGATGGTCGAAGCGGTGCGATATTTGATACTGTCGACAACTGGGCTTGCGATTTAAACGTTCTTATACGTTTGAGTGAAGCGTATAGAAAGACCTGTACATACATCTTTTGTACACAAAAGTATAAGGAAATTTTAAAAAGACTAGCGTTATCGATAACTATTTTAAAAATAAAAAAAAAACAATGAAAATTTCGATAAGGTGGCCTAACACAAAATCTCGAAAACAACGAGTTGTATAAAGATGAAATTCGGCAAGGAAGTAGTTTATAGTTTGCAGACATTCACTAAGAACCGATTTTTCGATAACTTTAGAGCAAGTTTAATTTTACGCAGACAAAGTCGCAGGAAACAGCTAGTATATTAAATACAATATAAAACAACAAAGAACTTCCTACCACATTTATAATATATTTACTACAGCTTTCAAAGCTCCTAACCCGAAAGTTCAGGTGCCGATAAGCTTTGGCTGAATACAAACTAGCGAAGTGGGAAAGCTCACATATTACAAAGTGTCCGTTATTACATTAATAACGAAGGGCGGCAAAAACCCTACCCTTTTTGTTTATCCCGCGAGATACCCGGAGCTTCCTTGTGATGGAACCATGGATGTATAAATAGATTTATGGCGGATGAAAATTTACACAACCTTTCTGAAACGTTTTAAAAATAGCAACCAAACTAGATAGTTTTTATGCCTACAGAATTTATAATTAGGCAAGAAAAGTTGTTGCAAATTCTACAATTTTATTAACAAAAACAATATCAAAAGTGATTGAAACAGCGAATATTAGACAAATTAATGCCTGTGTTAAAGGTAACAGACGCCTTTTATACTCAAATATTTTTTTATATAATATACATAATGATAATACACCCAGACTCGATGCGGGAATCAAACCCACGACGCCCGGAGTGGAAGGCAGGGCAGACAAGCAGGGCCAGTGCGCCAACGGGCCAATAATTTCAACTTTTGCAGAAATTGCACAAGTCGTTGCTAATTTGACAATTTTATTGATAATTAATATAATTATAGATAATATTAGCTAGGACAACGAAGAGGTAAACGTCACTAGTATATATATCGGATATCAATATAGTATTAGCATGGGTCATCTATCTATTACCTGGTCGCAGCAAGAGTTATTTAACCTAGCGATCAACACAAAGGCCGACCACCGATTATGCCATAACCTCCTCGAAGCCTCGATGTTTTCACTCTTGGCAATTTTCGATTTAAGAAGCCGTTCTCGTGAATATAAAAGTAAAAGCCGTGGTAAACGAAGTGGTAAATCAATATTTTGCAAAAATACAAGTGCACGTTTATAAATAAAAGTACCTATTCTGAACAAAAACGTCCTCAGGGGCCCTCATCATCATCGTTGGCCCTTACATCTTTTACAGATGATTTATGCACGCAATGTACACCTTCGTTGATGGCTTCAGGGGCACTAATCAGGTAACATTTACGTTAAAATAATTTCAAATGAGTTCTTTTGAAAGATGATCAAACGAGATAACATTCATTCTCGTAAACGTTTGCGGTCATTAACACCTGATATTTTAGATACTAATATTGTTTTAAGATAAGATATCGATGCGTCCGTAATGGGGCCGGAAGCCGGTTCACAGTCGAGTAACAACAGTTATCTGTTATTTTCTAGGTTACAGTAATTAACTGAACCTAATTAAAGAGTGGATAGTGGTTACAAGACGACAGTGTTTTAGTTTCATACTTTCACGATTTATACTTTTCATAAGTCTTTTTGTTTGAAGAACTCACTGCAATTTTTTTTTTAATTTACGGCGTCCGAAATATTTCCTGTACTTATCCAGTAAGAAGCTATTGTGCCAAATTGTATGATTCTAGATTTACGGGAAGTATCCCTTATGGGTTTTGATTTTCTTTTCGAATGTATGAAATATGGGAAATGCGACATAAATGGCCTTATCTCTTTACTGCTTACACTTAGAGGGTTGATCTTTACAGATCTTCATGTGAACAATTAATATGAAATAATATGAACTTTATACCTATACGTGTTTCTGAGAAAAAGGATCTTGACGGACGGAGAGACAGATAGACAAACAACAATTTGGCAAATTTCATGATTCTAGGTCAACGGGAAGTATCCTATAGGTTTTGCTTCGCTCGAAAATATACGGGGACCTATATGTCCAAATCTTTCAATTCTGTACACTTAGAGAGTTGATTTTATTACAGCATCAAGGGACCTTGGACTACAGTATTTGCTATTAATTTCAACTTTATAGCTCTACGAGTTCCTGAGAAACAAGGTCTTGACAGAAAACAGACGGATAACGAAGTGTTTCTATAGGGGGGTCATGTTTTCCTTTAGAGGTACGGAAACCTAAAAATTACTCTTTACCCACGGATTACTTTTTTTTAATTCTATAGTCCAAATAATTAACAGCATTAGCTGTTATTTTGCGTAAAAATTATAATATAAGGCACCATTATATATAGATACACGCGAAGTGAATAAATGAATATTACAAAAAATAGATGTAATATAAATCTTATTATTAGTATATTTATTTTTAAATTAGTAACTAAATTTTCTCTAACAAAGATAAATTGCGTTTCTACATTTGTAGTCACATCCAATAATTCATAGTTTCTTTAACTCCGACCACTGTCGGTTTGTCTGATTTATTTGGGGCTTCCGCAAAAAACTGGCCGTAAGCATTCTCGCTTTGAACGTCCGAATCTATTTTTTCGGTTGCTTTTCACTTGGTTTTCCTTTATCTCTTTATACGAAAGATAGCTTGTTTTACCCAATATTTGTTCAAAACGGTAGTATCTTTCGCAAACATTTTTTTGTCACTTCTTTTTTGGGCGCATGCTTATTCTCGAAAGTTCCCCATCCTTGCTACTGTGTTTATATTTAAAAAGAAGTACAACTTCAATCTAGTATACTGGGTTTTAAGGCAATTTTTCGAAATTTTCTTTGGGAGCATTGGGCACATAAAAGGTATATTAATTGCTGCTCTGCCTGCCTTGCTCTTTCGTATAAAGATATATTATATTAATTGCACAATAACAGGACTACATTGACTCGTCATTGTTTTTATGATAGCTATAAATTTCACACGCCATTGTATGGCAGGTTTTGGCTGGTAATTATTATTGTAAAAACGTCTAGCTATAATCTTTAGCGTGTTTGCAACTGCAAACGTTACAGAAGTGTCTAGTTTAGTGTTTACTGACCAGATTCAGTTCCAAAGTCCATCATTAATTTATTTGCTTACGAAATGTCGTAATTTGTTTATATAACAATTGTATATACCGTTTATCTAAATTAATTTTGGATGTGTCTGCTTTTGTAGCAAAAGATCCCTAAGTTGGCTTAAATTTAGCTCATATTAATATTTATGTGTATAATTTAACCGATTTTCAAAAATTGAAGTCCTGTTTTCGATAGCATTTTTATAAATCGCCCACAATATATTCTGTGCTTACGATATAATATACTGATCTTGTTGATTCTATTTCATTATAATATAGGTGTGTATCTAAAAACTATACAATTTCCACTTTTGGAAAATAAAAGTATTGAAAAACTTACTTACTTACTTTTTTCTATTATTTCGGAACAATACAGGTTATATTTGTATGATGGTATGTGAAAAAAAATCATATAAATTTATTAAGCGATATATATACACATTTAGGATAGGCTATGTATGTGCAGGTACGAGTGATTTATAACATAGCTGATATATCTAATTATGAGGCGGTATCTAATATGCGGCGATGGGGAAACTGCCAACAGTGTTAGACAACAAGGAGATATTCTAACAAGGATCTAATATTGTTATGCAATGGAGTAAGTATTAGGTCATGGCAATATATATATATTAATTACATTTATTGTAGAGATCGTCAGCTGGTTGAAATTCAGCCACAAACCTTTTGTGTATCATTAGTACAACGACTTATATTGTTCTATATGACAATTAATATAACACAATTGTTACGTTTACTCTTTGACATCATCCAATAATAAAATGTATACATGTGTGTATAAATCGTTTGGCATTGGTGTGCGTGTGGTTTTATTTTAATAATTTAATGTATCTTTTTGTATTATTTATGTATCTGATCTGATCTGTGTTATTTAACTAAATATTTTATTTTATTAAATGTAAATTCACTAGGCGAACAATGTCTAGCTTTTGTATGATTTGTATTTTATACGTAAATCGTGACACGACTTGGAATGTAAAAAACGTGACAGATATCGGTATTATATTTAGCGGAAATATTAGTCAGCTTTGTAATTAAATATCACAAAGTTTCTATTACAAACAATTTTATCAGTTATCAAACAAAAACTATATGATTATTAATAATACAGCGAAATATTCAAAGTACAAACAATTAGCGGGTAAATTAATCGTTAACTAATTATCTGTTTACCCCATTTGTAATATTTAATGTTGCTTGTGAAAATTTATCTTTGTAGGAATATTCTAATTTTAGGTAATATGGTACTGATTTTCATATTTTAATTATGTTATGTTATTTGTATTAGTACTGTGTCAAAAATAAGCACGACGACAGTAATCAGTAATCATTTAAATTATGTATTTATCTGATAAAATAAGATACATAAAGCTAAACAAACGTATTTATTTTTATATTGCGTCCGAGATTAATAGGGATTTACAAAAAAAGGAAACTACAATAAACTAAAATCCGTCACGATAGCTTAAACACCCAGCAGAGCGTATGACGTTACCGTATAGCATATGTGCGTTCCAATAAGCGATCGCAACATTTTAAAGTTCATTCAGATCTCATTCAGATATTCGACATTTGACGACTGCGATCAATTCGTTCGCAGCGAAAACGTCGAGGTGTCGCTCATTGGAATGCGCTGTTAACATAAAGTGACGTCATGACAACTTCGAGTGTTATGGAGTGAGTTTTTCCTTAAATTTAAATTTATATTTAGTTTTCTGCTATGAAAACGTTAATTATGCAGAAATTTTTTTTTTTTTGGCAATAGTAGATGTTTTAGAATATTGTAAACCTATTGTCCCAAATTAGTCGGCCATGCCTATTCGGCCAAACTATTTGTAAGCAACTGTTGCAAATTGCTCACCTTGGTATTAGGTACCTTCAAGTAAATGGCTTACTCAGTTCTCAAATGCTGGTAAATGCTTTTGCGACTCTTATGGTAGTGAAGTCGGCCTGCCCCATTGTCTCTTGTTATCTATATAAAAAGCATTGAGTAGTAATCTGTATCGATTGTACTATTTACTTTCTTTAAATTTAACCTTAAATATGAGGAGCATCATCACCCACAGCCCTTTTTCTCCCACTGCTGGGCAAAGGTCTCTCCCCGACCGTACCACTATTTACGGTCCTGAGCCAATCGGGACCAGGTTCGACTCGCGACAGATATTATGTCGTCTAACAATCTGGTTGCTGGACGGCCAATGCTCTGTTTTCCTGTCCTCAGCCACCACTCAGTCACTGCCTACACTCCACCTGTCATCACTTCGTCGGAAAATATGAGGATAGCCTCTAAATAACAAGCAAAAAATTATTAAAACAGTTTAGTACATTGAGAAATCATTACAATAATATCTAAATTAATTAACAATAAATATCGATCCTTATTACAAAAAAACAATTACTTTATGATATGTTCTCTTTTTCATAAAACCTAATCCACTGCATCCAGTTCTGATCAAACGTATATCTCTACTTCAAAGTTGAGGGGATGATGCCTTTGACTCTTCATCCTGACTGTGACGAAGTAGAATCCCACACCACCTTCAGTTATATTGGCACTGGCGTGGGAGAAATCGTTGTCTATAACAGCTACACCCTGAAAAGAAAAAAAAACCCTGTATTGTTAGATTAGCTTTAACAAACTTAAGATATATAGATTCATCTCATTCTTTGTGGTGAGCTAAGTTATTTCATACTTTGCAATTTTTCTTCAGTTAAAGGAAGAAGACGGCCTCCCCACTCGAATCTGTAAGAATTGTTTAAGCAATCTATCCAGAGCTTACAAATTCAAAACGCTGTGCATACTCGCTGAGCAGTTTTTTGAAAATTTCCTACTAGACAAAGTGAAATCGGAACTTAATGACAATATCATCAATTATGAGGACGGTTTTAATGATTTTGAAGAAAATAACAGTAAGGATAAATGCAGCAATAATTATGAAAATATGAAATTTGAAAACCAATTTGGAGGTAAGTTTGAGGTGAAAGAAGATGTATTGCAAATGAAAGAAACCATCGATATTTGTCCATATGTCGCTAGTGGAGGAAATACGACTGGATTAATAAGCCAGAATGCAGTTCAAGAAAGAAAAATTAAAATGCAATTAAAGAAAAGGTAAGATGCTAGAAGTGACAACTTTAAAAATAATTGATTTTCTTTGAACCAGCCTGATAGCTACATACAAAGAAAATTCAAATGTCTGTTGAGTTTGTTTGTTTTACTCGTTGGATATGACTATATATACAATACCAATAGCAAAAAAGCAAGTCAAAACATTGTCTGTCTGTTTGTTCCGAGTAATCTCCGAAACGGCCAGACCGATTTGGACGAGACTTTCACAGGCAGATAGCTGACGTTATAAGGCGTAACATAGGCTATCGAAAAATTCTAAGGGTTCCGCATAAAAGATAAAAACCCTCGAAATTTAAGAGAATCATTGAATTGGTGCAGAAAAGGCGCAGCCTTTAGCTACTTTTTTAATTAAAAAAAATTAGGTTTTATTACACTGGTGTACAATTCTTTTTAGTAAAGAAGAGGACAATCCCAAACCAGTAAAGAAGCGTGGACCGTACAAAAAAAGGAAGGCGCCCCGGGTGAAGAAGTTCAAATTTAACCGTTTGGCATGTGCACCTTGTGGGCTCAAGTTCGCTTCCAAGCGGGAATCCGACGCGCACAGGCAGGAAATGCACAAGGAAGGAAGTTCCTTCATGTGTGAGGTGTGAGTCATTTTATCTTGAGTTGATTCATTCATTTTGATGAATAAAATATGCGATACAACTTAGGGTCCTTCAACAAAGCCAGAGTCAAAATCTTTTTTTCATATAGACTCTTTTATAAGCTCTTATGAATGTCATATGTATAAAATTATTATGTTTTTTTTTATAATTCAATAATTTGGTGATAAAATTTCCGACTTAAAAGCTAAGTTGACAAGGGTTCCTCGCGCCCTGCTCTGAGAAGAGCCCGCAACAAACTTAGTCGGGTAATTTTTTTTGCTTTCACCATTTCCACAATAATTGAGATTTGGTTAAAGCAATTTACTCCCAAGAATTATCATCATTTAAATAATCCTACACATCATATAGTAGTTATATAGTTAGTCATATAGTTTTATACATTAATATAAAGGACTATTTGACAGCATTTTTACACTGTACGCACTCTAGTTATCTATCTCTATGTATCTATATAATTATGTCTATGTATATTATGTTGTAGGTTCAAAAAATCTTACTGCTTTATATATTTGGAAGTTGACTAACCTAATTGTATTTTCTATTTGTTCTTTGTTAAAGGTTGGCCCGAAATGAATTTTATCGTAATGAATCTTTCCTAAGAAAAATGTTTAAAATTTCGTTGGTTCAAGTTTCATCAAAATCATTTTATCATAATCGAAAACTTAGTGTAAAGTCAAATAACTATCTATACTTCTATCATACTAATTTATAAAGCTGAATAGTTTGTTTGCTTGAACGCGCTATGCGTTGCCAGCCTTCAAAGAGGGGTTTGAGCTACCGGGAACTCTCACAAATCGAACGAAACGCGAATAAAATACCATCTACTCGACGTGACAGCACTCCTGCCATTTCACGCCGGTCTTATATGAGAAAGTGGTACTGGTACCCGGACGTGTCGGCCCAATTTGGCTGCAGACCAAAAGGACTGCAAGAATGGCTCTAGCTCTAATGAGATAATATAGGATTAAAGGAAGAGATCGAGTAAAAATATATAAAGGTAGATGAAAAGAACAAAAAGGGATACGGATAATACTGTCACGGACGATATAGGGTGAGTGACAATAGCAAATACGATTGTCCGGGGTCGCGTACCCGTATTGGATACGACCAGTTATCGGACAGAAAAAAGGCAGTTGAACCTTGGACACATACAAAAGGTTTTATATAAATAATTTGTCATCATGATTAGGCTATTTCGTAGCTAAGGAAAGCCTAAGAACGTCTCTTTCTGTGTGTGCAATGTATAAAGTAAAGTATAAAAGTACACAAAACGCTTACACAAAGTACAGTAAACGCTTTGGTTTTTTATAACGCGTACATAATAAAAGAGCAACCAGTCTAACCTACAACTAGATATCTTTTTTAGAAATTTAAATTAACGACATGATAAAATTAAATTTAAACTCGGTGTTGCTTAGAATGTTTGAAACAGGTTAAGATTGTCGGGAGCCTGAGGTATAAATCTTCATATTTTACTAATCACTTATCTATATCTATACTAATATATAAATCTAAAGAGTTTATTTGTATAAACGCTAATCTCAAGAACTACTGGTCCGATTTGAAAAATTCTTTCAGTGTTACGTAGATCATTTATCGACGAAGGCTATCATCATGCTAAAATTTTTTCCCTAATTTTACGCGGACGAAACCTTTTACCTTTGTTTGTGGAGTCTGTCTCTTAACGAAGCTTCGGTTTCTATGCGAAACGAACGTTGCATGTCGATTTTCGCAAATTAACGCCTGATTTAAATTATTTACAAAACTATTTACAGCTTCCCGCACAGTGTGGAAAAGGCTTTAATCTTTTTGATAACGGTGTTGCCCGTATTCAAAGTTGTCTGGTTGATTACAAGATTCGATCTAACGGTAGGTGAATTATAGCGGTTTATAGTCAACGTGTATTGTTATTTGTGACGCAAACTTTTAAGAATTGTGAAATTCTTGACGGATCTCTTTGTAAAGTCGCGTCAGATGAATTTTTATCAACTTTATAAGTAATTAATAGTTGGTGGCATATTTTCAAGAAATTTATGTATTTCGAAGCTTGTGAAAGTGGTTCAACATTAAAGGCCGTTTTTAGCGTTTCCTGATACAAAGCCAACCTATAGACGGCTTTTCTGTTAAATAACGATGAAAATGCTTTTAAGTTGCGCGATTGGAGTCTCTTAAGTGTAAAGGTTCTTTATTAAAAGTTTGACTTATACTTAGTATAGTATAAGTTAAACTTACAGAACTTTTTTTTAGTCTCTATTGCTTTTAGGGTTAAGCTGTGTACCTAAAAAACTTTAAAATTATTTTTTTGTCTGTTTGTTTTTTTGATTGGTTAGGTACTGTGTCTTTTTGCTTGGTTAGGGTAGGTACTGTTTGTCTGTCTGCTTGGTTAGGGTAGGTACTGTTTAGTACATTTTGTCTTTTTAATTGCTTAGAGACGACTATGCAATTTTAATGACGTTTTCACAGAAAGATAAAGGAATCTTTGTTTTTATATCCTAGATATTTAGTTTCTACGTACCATCAAAACTTGGAAACATATGAATAAATAAAACGATATTGTTAAAATACCTAAACAAGACCTAATTTTAAACATGGCGACGAAGTGGTAATAATTATTGATTAAACAAAAAAAATCAGTAAACAAAAATGAAACTCAGACTCGAGATGGGAATCGAACTCACGACCCTCGGAGTAGAAGGCAGAGTCACTGCCCACTGCACCAACGGACCAGCCATATACTATGTTATAGTTACAATCATGTAAAATATAATATAGTCTTCATTATTTAATGTATTTTTGTATACAATAATGAATTCATCGATATCTACATATTATATATGTATACTAGCAAAAAGCTGAACTTTGTGAGGGCTCACCTAGTTTTTAATACTTATATTATTTTTTCGTTAAGTATATTGTTATTTTCACAAATAACACATCTAGATATGAAGTTAAATTACTATGTTAAAGCAAGCGTGATAGTTTTTCAGTAAAATTTACCACAATATTGCTCAGGTTGAGGGACAGTATTAAACCTCGCTTCGATCGTCCTAATAAAAGCGGAACGTCATCTATAATGAAATCTTGAAAACCGCGTGACGTACAAAAATGAAATTTGGCAGGGACGTGGTTTAGAGTTAAGCATCCGCTAAGAACGGATTTTGATATAGGGCCAGAATAAAGAGTTGTAAAGGCTGTCGCAAGCTTAATTTTACACGAAACAAGTCGCGGAAAATAGCTAGTTTTTTTTATATATAAACACTCTTAATCTCGTTATCTCTGGAATACTTTTTTATATATATATTACAAGAGACAATTGTTATATATGTGTGTTCTACATTTACAAGGTGTATATTGTATTTAATTGTAAAGATATGTTAATGGGTTACTATGTTACCATTATGTAAGCTATATGTTTTATGTACCGATTGTCTTCCTAATAAAATAAAATAAAATAAACGCGACAACAATACCATCACTTAACGTGATACTCATCGCCACTTCATGCCGATCTTATGTGAGAAAGAGGTACTGGTACCAGGATTCGCCAGCTCATTTCGGCTGCAGACCAAATGTACTACGTAACATGTAAAGCGTGGTGCTACCTCTAATTAGAAAGACAGGAGTATAAGAAAAGCGATGATGTGAAATGATATTAAAGTAGATGGAGAGGAGAGAAAGGTTTTTTCAAACGAATCAAAAACCATTGAAATTGGGCATAATCATTGATTTAAATGCAACCTTAGCTTCTAGCCAGTTTGCTATAAAAATAATAGGAAATTCCTTTTTGTATCCGCTGCTTTTTTCCCCTGAAACATTAATCAACACGTTTTTAATTTCCGCACACGGCTTCCTACAACCCAAATTGCTCAGGAACGGAAACTAGTGTCGTGTCAGAGCGCAATTTTGGCGCCAATATATTTTCTAGTTATTTCAGTCTCTGCGCCAGTATGAGGGACTTTGACGTGACAACGCTTTTAATTGCAGAATTGCATGCAACAAATGACAAGGATACAATTAAAAGAATCAGGCGGTTATAGGGAAATATATATATTGAAAACTTCTTGAATTTTAAAAATGACATATACCAAAGTAAGAAACTTACTAAAAAAGTAACTGCAAGAAAAATTAAGACGAGAGGATCGATTAACTTTTACGGAGAAAGAACAACCAACTACTTATTACAAAAACTAATAAATAATTTGCCACTCGCGTTACGAGACTATTAGTAATAACAATATTAAAAGCGTATTAAAAAAATTCTTTTACAACTTAAATCAAATAACCTAATAATATTTAAAAGAAAATAATAATTAATATACAAAATGAAATGCATTGATATTATGACTTCAAAAAATACGGATAATACGGAGGCATAAAACCGGCCTTGTCGTTTGCTAAAGAGTTGCACGGTGAGAAGTCACTTTTGTTAATAGCTGCGTTGTTTTATATAGTCGCATATTGAGGAATATTCATATCTTCTAGGCAAGCGCGCTCCACCATAGACCGCATCTACACTTTATTAAGTGTGACTGCGGTCAAGCGCTTGCCTATCTCCAATAAAAAAAAATTTACTAACAAGCTGTTCCCGCGACTTCCCGGCCATAGTTACTTATACGTCTATAGAGTGCAAGGTAAAAATATACCAAATATTTATGGTTCATATTAAATTAAGGCTGTCAATGAAAACTGGTAGAAGTTGCAGACGTGTCTTTCATAGTTTTCGCTACTTAGTCCTACGGGATATACATTTTAAGTTGAAAACAAGTAATAAGACTTTACTTGACTTTCTTCTTCACACATGATGAATAAACTTCCTTTGAATTACTCACATATTTTTCCGTGCCTTGACTTCAAACTCAAATTCAAGTTTATTTCTGCTTCTGCCTATCGAGGAAACTTAAGGTATAGTAATTTTATATTCTAGGAATGTTGAAAATAGTTTGACAAATCCAAAACTCGTATACATTGAGAAAGGGTTTTCGGATTATTCTGATAATTTTAACGCGTTTGAATCATTAAATTAATTTTGAAGTTGATAAAATAAATCTTCATTAAATCATCTATAAAACGATATGCTTATTATTTTAATAGCTGCAACAGACAAAGCGATGACAGCTAACATAGGTACATGGAAATAGAATAAAAATATTTCGGGATTTAAGATTGTCTTTTACCGAAAACCAGTGACAGGATTTCTCCGTTAACCCGATTTTTAGGCTTCCTTGATCGCGATCTCAGGTGCACTTCGGTTGAATATAGTTAGAAATCAAATTAATTTGCTTACACTGTTGATTGAATCGCACATTTACTGGGACGCGATGATTGTGAATGATGAATTTGATAATGATTGTGAATGATGATTATTTCGTTAATATAATGTAGAGCGTAGCCTGAACGGTCAAGTTACGATTAATTAACCCGATGAACCGATTAGTTCCGATGAACCGAGATCGCCATTTAGAATACCTGGTTAACAGAGGGATCGCGTCACTAGTTTACGATAAGAGACAATCTTAAATTCCATTTTAAAGTTTTTTACATGGAATTGTAGTTTCTTCTTAGCCCATATAGTTTTGCCCATTACTTAGCCACATAGACTGTCCAATCAGGGGCAATCAGTTAAAGAAATATTACCTATTAAAATTATTTCTATTCGTAAAGTTTTAAATCTTAAAATGTTTAACGCATTGTGTAATATTTTGGCAACTTTCAAAATGTAATTTGTACTGTAATTGGTTTAATATAAGCGTCAGTGTTACAGACTGCATTACCTAAGTTAGTTACGAAATTGGATAGTATTTGACGCCTGAATTACACGCCAGACATCTGATCATCTAGATATCTGGTCTTTTAAATTGCTATATCTAATAATCAAGTATGACAGGCCTATGGTTAGGAAACTTAAATACCTGCCAACGTTTTTATGCATCCCGCTTTCAATCATCTGTACCTATACATATCATATCATCTTATCTAAACATTATGTGATTGCTATCTATTATTTTAAGAAGATAATATTTATAAATTCGAAAGAATCTTTAAACTTATATTTGCTACACACGTTGCGCCTGCAACTATTTTATATATGTACGGTTGAAATCCTAACTTCGCTATGGTACTGTTGCGCTCACTCATAACACAAACTTTTAATTAAAGATTACATTACATATAGTGACAGTGAGGAGGTTGTGGTGTAATCAGAGGTCGGTATTTGAGTCGATCGCTAGATTAGGTAGCTCTTATTGCGACCGGGTGATAGATGGGTAAGGACATTGACGAAGAATAGTTTTTGAAGATATTTTATTGGTTGCCATGGAGACGGAATAATAACAGGGAAAATAAA